>CAODLS010660603.1:0-12005 GCA_948243855.1 Flueggea neowawraea | reverse complement strand
TCATGTAGGAGTCGATAGTGAGTTTCAGTCAGAGGACTCAAACATCACCGCTGCATGAAAGCTATTTTGTGACAACGATCTATGAAGTGCTTTCATAGTGGGCATGTCCAATACATGTTCCTGAACATGCATCTATGTTCTAAGTTGATATCTCACATCCATAATCAGTAAAACATGATTATCCACTTAGCAACATACTAATGTTAATTCATCATCATTCCCATGATAATGATCGATTAGGGACATTTAGAATAGTATTCCTTTTATCCTTATGGTTTTACTATCAAGTCACGTACTTGATGGCATAAGGAAGAATAAACTAGTCATGGAGTTTTATCTTCATAAAGCAGATTATATTTCATAAAAATGAAATGCCTCTTTATTAAATAATTGAATGACAATACACATTAATGATTTGACTAGGGCACAATTCTAACAACGGCCATGGCCGAACGACCACGGCCGTATCCACCATGTTCCCGTCCGTGTCCAGAAAAAAAATCAAAATCGTGGCTACCATAAGACACGGACATGGCTTTTCGTCCATGTTCGATCCCCCTCTTGTCCGTGTCTCTCTCACTTTGTCTGTGTTCGAATTGTTTTAAGCTTCCATTGTAGTACACATGCACAAACATGTTCGTGCTTCATTTCGTGGGCCATTCCACGGTCGTGGACTGCATTTCCTATCCGTGTGTTCACTTTCCTTCATGGTTTTTCATGTTCAAAGCCTCCACGGCTGTGTCTTGCTTCCATATGACCGTGTCTCACTCCAAAGGCCTCAAATGTCATCGTTCAAGCCTCGTTTCAACTCGCTTTCATTCCTTATCATCAAGGCATCATCAATTGACCTGAAAAACACAATATAAAGCGTAAAAGTACCAAAACTCATGAAAAACACTCAATTCATACTCAAAAAAAATATAAACTTAACCACATAAATATGTATAAATATGCGTTTATTAGTAGCAATGATTATAATGTTGGATATTACCCAAATATAATTTTCAGCATGTGGACTAACTAGTGAGTTAGTTCGGTTTGATTTGACTATTGGAATCTGGATATTTGAGGATCAATTGGATTTAGATGTTTGATGATTAATTGTATTTATATATTGGTTTTAATTGTTGTAATCTGTAATTGGGTTGGATACTAAATTATACTTTAATTTTAGATGGTTTCAAAGGATGAGTTGTAGCTTGCGATTCAATATCGTGTATCAATGAATGTAATAATAATACTTGGATAATATTTGAGTGATACTATTTGAGACCACTTCAATGAAAATTATTTGGAGACATCCTTCAGAGAAGGAGGCCGCTTAGGAGGCCAAGGACAAGACGCGGTACAGATATACACACCTATTCAACTCTGATGATTCATAGGTTAGTTCGTTCTTTTTTTTCCTTTCTGCATTTGTTTCCATCTCATCATCTTTGTTTTTGTATCTCTGCACTCTGTTTCTACATGTCTGTTTTTGTCGTTGTATTCTATATCTCTGTTTCTACATGTCTGTATTGGTTTGGATTTTGTTTTAGAGACTTAGGGTTGATATTAGCTTTGGTCTGATTTCTTTTGAAATTCGAGGACAAATTTCTTTTGATGGGGGGAAGTATGTAACATCCTACCCATTTCATTGGTGTTCGAGGGTGTTTGAGTTGGTTTTTTATTTTGATTTTATGTGTGAACCATTGATTTGGTGTTTCGGATATTGGATGTTGGTGGAATTAGGTTTATTTTTCGTCCCTTGATGATGTTGGATGGTTGTGCAAATGAACGAGGATTGTTCAGAAGTGAAAAATGGGATTTTTGGCACATATAGGCACAAACACAGATGAGGCATTCTGACCGTGTCTTCCAGCCTTGACCGTGTCTAGTTTTGCTCAGCACACAGTCACGGTTTTGTGACTGTGTCTTGAAGGAGTCTATCTCGTGTCTTGGTGAATTGCCCATGTCTTTCGGAAATCTATCATTTGGACATTACACCGGAAATCTATCATTTGAACATTACACGGGCAAAGACACGGCTGTGTCTCTACCCGTGTCTTGCTGAAACACAAGGGTTTCATCCCAAAATGTTGCGTTTTGTTTTGCTTTGTCTTTAAAAATCCCCATACGACTCTCATTCATTCTTCATTCCATTTCTCCACAATTTCTCACCACAATCCACTCAAATCACTCCCATTTTGTTTTGCTAACATCTCTCAATCATTTTTTTTAGGTAAGATCAACATTTATTCCTCATTTTTGCTTCATTTTTATGCTTTGATTCCTTGAATCACTTTCTAGGTTGAGATGCTCTAGGGTTTAGATTTTTCTATTGATTTCGTGTAATTAGAAGCTAAAGAATGTTAGATTAATTTAGTATGGACTTAGAAGAATGTTATTTGAGCCTTGGTTTGGAGGATTTAAACTTTTGGATGAAATGGGTTTGTTTTTGGGTAAGAGTGACGGTTTTGGCTGGTTTTGGATGGATTTTTGTTTAAATTGGAGTTCGTTTTTGATATATCTAGGTAGGAGGGACTTATATTAACATGAATCTATGTGAATTTTGAAGATTTGATGTTGTTTGTTCCAGGGTCTCTATTAATCCGAATTTTAATTTGAAAATTCTTAATGATTTTCAGTTAGATTGTTGAAAAGGATGATGTATTCATGTTTAGGAGGTTGAGATTAACCGATATAGGTGATTGGAATTTATTTTTGTCGATTGAATCGGACTTAAGGACTAATTGGGTAATTTGCCATTGAAGGACCATTTGTGTAATTTTGCATTTAGGGACCAAAATGTGATTTTGTATACGATTGATGATTAATTTGGATATTTTTGTGATTTTGAGGACTTAATAATAATTTTAGAGTTTTTGAATTGATTTATGAATTTGCATATTTTGGGGACCAAAGTGTAATTTTACACTGAGATGAAAATTTTGATTTGTTATGTTATCCTTTGGTTAAAAATGGGTTTTTTGGGCATCGTTTGAGGGTACGAGTCTGTATATGCATGTGCATGCATTTCAATACCATCACAGTACCGATATACCATTTTGATTTGTTTTTTATGTATGCATGTTTCTGATAATTTTGTTTTAGCTTCTTGTTCTTACCAGTAGAATCAGTCGCTAGATAGTGGTGTCTGTTCGACTTTGCTTGCACATCCAAATGAGTGGATGATAGCTTCAGACACATAAGCTATGTCTTGAATCCTTATCTGTTTTTGCTATGTTTGGGTATATTTCTGAAATTGGACTAATCCAAGGATTGACTTAATTAATAAACTGATTATGTGACTTTAATAATCAACAGTCTATTTTTGAACTTTGATATATATTATATTATATATATCTCTCCCTCTGTTTCTAAAAATCTCTACTGCATGACAATCTATTTTTGATTTAATGTTATTATATTATTTTTTATTCTGATATGAGTCGCCTAGTTATGGGGTACGTAGCTTTTGGTGTACCAGTGCTCTATTAAGGCTCTAGTTACCAGGGTAATTTGGTAGCCATATATCCGGCAAGATATACATGTTTTGTTTGGATATTGGCGTAGATCACATCACCTATGCTTCTGGTGCTATATGCACACATCTTTTTCTAGTCCTATATTACTTATAATCTATTTTTGTTTCTAATACTATTATTATGATGCCTGAGTCCATGTGTTTGTGTTGGTTGCGAACATTTTGAAATACTTCTACGTATTAACGTGCATACATGTATATTCACGTATATCTGCAAGTGGTATTTTCAAACTATTTTCAAAATAGCCTATCAGTTGTGGCATTAGCGATTGTTTGGTATTTGGATCTCAATGAGACGTCTTTTGGTTAGTGATTGTCTTTTGATCGGGCTCTCTGTTTCTGTATTAGTGCTCAATATTAATATACTGTTGGGTTATTAGGTATAAGTTTTGTATCTGACTTTTGAATTTACTATCATTATTTTATACTCACACTTGATATAGTAAAACTATTATTTGTTTACCTAAACTATTTTGTAAATGTATGAATTGTTTTATTATGGTTACAAATTTGTTTAATAAATGTTTTAAAAATAAACAAGTTGGGTAGTATTTCTGAATTTATGAGACTTGTATGAGATGGACCGGGCCTCTGGTTTGGTTTGTCTTGTACATCAGTCATGGTCCGAAAATGGGTCATGACATCCAGAGTTTTGGTAGCCAACTAACACTCTTGGTCAATTGACTAATGAAGAAATAAAAGCAAACACAACGCTGGGCAATTGACTAATGAGCTTGTGAGTTGACTAATGAAGCAAATACCTTGGGTAGTCGACTAGTGATGAACATGATGGCTCAATTTGACTTGAAATCATATTTTTGTGATGTACAAGTTCATTATTTCAAGTGTAACGGTCAAATAAAAGATACATGGTGCTTGGTGGTCGATCGGTGAAGTTGGGTAGTCGACTAACGATATGGACAGAAGTAAAAACTGAAGGCACTAGTCGACTAGTGAGCATGGTAATCGACTAATGATATGGGCAGAAGTGAAACTTGAAGGTGGTAGTTGACTCATGAGTTGGGTAGTCGACTAATAGAAGTTGTCAACTTGAAAATATCAACTTGATTAATTTTCAACAGGTCTCTATACTATTCCAATAGCTCAATCAACTTCAAAGGGTCTCAAACACTATAAATAGAGGCTTAAAGAGCAAAAGAATAGACCTAACTCCTTGCTACATCAATTATTCATTTGTTTCTCAAAATTAGCCATATTTATGGGTAGTTTGCTTCATTCTCTTATATCAAATCCCATCACTTTGCTTCTCACTTGTAAACTCTTTGGTTAGGGTAAGGTTTGTCGTGAGCCTTTCAAAACAACATTGTAAAGGTTTTAGAGTTGTTAGCCTAGAGAGAAATCAACCTTGGTTAGGCCATAGATATGTGAGCCGAAATCAACCTTGTGAGCTAGGCCCAAGAGGTGAGCTGGGAATCAATATTATTGCAAGGCTTTGTTAGATTGAGACGAAATCAATGATTGTATAGTGGATTGGGAAAATCCTAAGTGAGGAGCTTAGGTAGTGGATGTAGGCGCATTTGGCCAAACCACTCTAAATCCTTGTCTCATTTCTTCTCTACTCTCTCCAACTCCATCAAGGCGATCGAAAAATGTACTCCAACAATTGGTATTAGAGCAGTCTCCATTCTAGAAGGCTTAGTATCCTTGGAGCAAAGATCCTCATCAAAGTAATGGATCCTCCTAGTGCTTGTGTTTCTAATGCTTCTCTTTACATCCCTCTTTTATTTCATGGAAGAAAATAATGTCTATTTTTATTCAATCATATGATATAGAGCTTTCAAAGATAATTGTTCTTAGTCCTAAAATTCCTAAAAATGAAGATGACACACTTAAGGAGTATAATGATTTCAGTGATGAAGATTGGAAGTCTATTAGTCTAAACTCTAAGGTTACTCAAATCTTGTATTGTGCTTTAAATCAAGAAGAACACAATAGAATTTCTTCTTGTAAGAATGCCAATGAGATATGGGAGATGTTTGAAGTTACTCATAACTCAAGTCAAAGAAACAAAGGTCAATATATTGTTACATGACTATGAATTGTTCTCAATAAAGGATGGAGAATGCATCACTAGTATGTTGGACCAATTTTTTGAATCACCAATGGTCTTGCATCACTTGGAAAACCAATCACTAATAGTGATAAAGTGAAGAAAATATTGAGATCCTTGCATAGAGAGTGGGATGCAACGATCATCGCCATTATGGAGTCCAAGGACTTAAACTCTATGGAGTTTAGTGCTTTAGTTGGCTCACTTATCAATTATGAGATTGTGCTAAGGTCAAGAAGTGGTAGACCCAAGCATGACAAGGCCTTAAAACTTGCACACATATTCAAGAAGAGGAAAGTGATAAAAGCTCAAGTAGTGATGATTAAGAAATGACGTTCTACTCTAAGAAATCCAAGAAGTATAAAAATTTGATGCAAAAGAAAAAGAAGGATGCAATGGAGTCAGAAGAAAGAAACAAGAAGAAAACACTTGAAAAGAAGAAGAAGAAGAAGAAGAAGAAGAAGAAGAAGAAGAAGAAGAAGAAGAAGAAGAAGAAGAAGAAGAAGAAGAAGAAGAAGAAGAAGAAGAAGAAGGAGAAGAAGAAGAACAAGAAGAAGGAGGAGAAGAAGAAGAAAGAGGAGAAGGAGAAGGAGAAGGAGAAGAAGAAGGAAAAGAAGAAGAAGAAGAAGAAGAAGAAGAAGAAAAAGAAAAAAAGAAGAAGAAGGAGAAGAAGAAAAAAGAGAAAAAAAAGAAGAAGAAGAAAAAGAAGAAGAAAAAGAAGAAAAAGAAGAAGAAGGAGGAGGAGAAGAAGAAGAAGGAGAAGAAGAAGAAGGAGAAAAAGAAAAAGAAGAAGAAGAAAAATAAATAGAAAAAGAAGAAAAAGGAAAAGAAGAAAAAGGAAAAGAAGAAAAAGGCGAAGAAGAAGAAGGCGAATGAGAAAAAGGAGAAGAAGGAGAAGGAGAAGAAGGAGAAGGAGAAGAAGAAGAAGAAGAAGAAGAAGAAGAAGAAGAAGAAGAAGAAGAAGAAGAAGAATAATAATAATAATAATAATAAGAAGAAGAAGAAGAAGAAGAAGAAGAAAAAGAAGAAAAAAAGAAGAAAAAGAAGAAAGAGGAGGACGAGGAGGAGGAAGAGGAGGAGGAAGAAGAAAAATAAGAGGAGGAGGAGGAGGTGAAAGAGGAAAAAGAAGAAAAGAAGAAAAGGAGAAAGAGGAGGAAGAAGAAGAAGAAGAGGAGGAGAAGGAGGAGGAAGAGAAGGAGGAGGAAGAGGAGAAGAAGAAGAAGAAGAAAAAAGAGAAGAGATGATAGTTCTTCATCAAATGATGATGGTGATTCATTGGTGTATTTGTGCCTTTAGCACATTAGGTACTCCAAAATCCTTAATCTTTTATTTTTCATGCAATACTTGTTGATTGTTCATACTTGCATGAGTTTTCGAAAATTTTGATGATTTGTTAAATTGTGTGAATTGGACATAAGTTTGATGTAAATAGGGGAAGAATTGATGTTTTTCAAACTATGCACAAATTATTTTTGATAGAGGGAGCTTAATTTTGTTTCTGTTTAGATTTTAATCGAGTATGATATTGCTTCCATTTATCCTTAATATTGTCTTTTTTTGGTTGATGTCAAAAAAGGGGAGAGGCGTAACAGAAAGAATGAGTTTTTATGTGCAAAATAATAGGAGGAGAGATATCATGATGAATTTTTTAAATTTTTTTCAAAGTCAAAAAGGAAGTTTTTTTTTTTCTCAAAATGGTGCTTTGGAAACATATTGGAAAACTTTAGCTATGTTAAAATGATTTTTTGGACTAACAATTTTATTCAAGAAAAGACTTCATGTATTGATCAAATTTTTTTCCAAATCTTAATAGGTACAAACTTGGGATAATTCATTTCTTCCTAAGTTTAGTCATCAATCAAAAAGGGAGAGATTTTTGAACCAAGGGTGGTTCACTTCTAGGTTTTGATTACTGTAAAAAAACTTAGTAAGAATGTTTTTTAAGAAAGAAGTAAAATTCAAAATCAATTGAGGCCAAGAAAAATGAAGAAAATCATGTTGTCAAGTCTAGGAGTTGATCCATAGTGTTTAGATGTCGAATGGTGCATGAAGAAATCAATTGAAAGTGTTCCAAGGCTTTGGTAGTTAACTAACACTCTTGGTCAGTCGATCAATGAAGAAACATAAGCATACACAACGTTGGGCAGTTGACTAATGATCTTGCAAATCGACTAATGATGCAAATACCTTGACTAGTTGACTCATGGAAATGGGTAGTCGACTAGTGAACAACATGATGGCTTAATCTAACTTGAAGTGACATTCTTGTGATGTACAAGTCAATTATTTCAAGTGCAATGGTTAAATAACAGATACATGGTGCTTGGTAGTTGGCCGGTGAAGTTGGGTAGTCGACTAACGGTATGGATAGAACCAAAAATTGAAGGCAATAATCGACTGGTGAGCATGGTAGTCTACTAATGATATGGTAGAAGTGAAACCTGAAGGTGGTAGTCGACTAATGGAAGTTGTCAACTTCAAAATATCAACTTGATTAATTTCCAACGGGTCTATACACTATTCCAATGGCTCAATCAACTTCAAGAGGGTTTCAAACACTATAAATAGAGGCTTGCATAGCAGAAGAATAGACCTAACTCCTTGCTACACCAATTCTTCATTTGTTGCTCAAAATTAGCCTTGTTTGTGGGTAGTTTGCTTCATTCTCTCATACCAAATCCCACCACTTTGCTTCTCATTTGTAAACTCTTTGAGTCAGAGTAAGGTTTGTTATCAGCCTTTCAAAACAACATTGTAAGGGCTTTAGAGGTGCGAGAATAGAAAGAAATCAACCTTGGTTAGGCCTTAGAGATGTGAGCCGAAATCAACCTTGTGAGCTAGGCTTCAGATGTGTGAGTTGGGAATCAACATTGTTATAAGGCTTTGTTGGATTGAGTTGGAATCAATCATTGTATAGTGGATTGGGGAAATCCTAAGTAAGGAGTTTAGGTAGTGGATGTAGGCACATTTGGCCAAACCACTCTAAATCCTTGTCTCATTCTTCTATATTCCATCAAGGTGACCGAAAATACTCCAACAATTGGTATCAAAGTGGTCTCTGTTATAGAAGGCTTAACATCATTGGAGCAAAGATCCTTATTAAAACAATGGATTTCGGTCCTCCTAGTGCTTGTGTTTCTAGTGCTTCTCTTTAGATCCCTCATTTATTTAATGGTTCTAATTTTATTTCATAGAAGAAAAGAATGTCTTTTTTGTTCAATCATATAATATAGAGTTTTGGAATGTGATTGTTCTTGGTCCTAGAATTCCCAAGAATGAAGATGACACACTTAAAGAGTATAAAGATTTCAATGATGAAGATTGGAAGTCTATTAGTCTAAACTCCAAGGCTACTTAACTCTTGTATTAGTCTATATTCCAACAAGGTTGATTCCCAGATCACACCTCTAAATCCTAACCAAGGTTGATTTCTCTTAAGGGTCATACCTCTAAAGCCCTTGCAATGTTGTTTTCTAAGGTTCACAGCAAGCCTTTCCCATACCCAAAGTGTATACAAAGAGTTTACAAATATTGAAGCACTATGCTAGAGTTTGGCATATGCAGTTGATGCTCTTGATTTGCTCCTTAGTTTGATCTTTGGTGTTTTCGTTGGTAGAAACTGATAGGAGTGTTAGCAAATGAAATCATATGTTGTTCCACTATTTCTCTACCTTTTCTTAATGTATTTATAGCCTTTCTATGACATATGAATGTTGGAGTTGATAAACTAGTCATTAGAGTTCATTTAATGCTGTTTGGACCTTCTAGAATGCTCTAACGTACGTTACATATGTTGATAATCATTTTCTCTAGTTAACTTTCTGCTAAAGTACTTTAACTGTGTAGCGACTCATTTTGCAACTCCTAGCCTTCCAAAGTGATTTACTTCAAGCCAATGTTTGGGTTCATCATCAAAACATAGAAGAATCTTAATGTTGATCACCCTTGATCCAACATAGAGGAAGATGACCGAGGAGGAGACAGAAGAAAAGTAATAGAGAGAGAGAGAGGAAAGGGACATAGAAAAGTGAGGCAACGAGGGCAGAGAGAGTCAGTAGTAGTAGAGACGAGGGAGTCAACGAAGGAGAAAGAAACAAAAAGTTAGAGAGAAAGGTGAGGAGAGAGAGAGGGGAAAGAGACTGAGGAGTTAGAGAGAACAGTAAGGCAAGGGGGAGAGGGAGAGAAATTGAATTTACAATGAGCTTATATGGCATGCACATTTCACTCACTATCTTCTAGTTGAGAAATTTTAATTTAGATTACTGCATAATAACAATTAAAAGGGTTGTTGCCGCATTTCAAAAATTTAAATGTAAAAAGAATGTGCTATAATTTCCACTTAAACCTTTTCTCTTTTGGGTCCAAATCATTGCCACATCATAATTCTATTAAACCTTCTCTCATTAAACCATTTTTCTCCAATGGTTTAGATTATCATTAGACTCTACTATGAGACTTATTATCATTCCACTTTTCATTTAATTTTTTTTACAATACATATTACATAAAATACATTTTTTTAACACAAACAATTTAATATTTTAAATTAGTGCGAAATGATACATTTAAAAAAAATAAATGAAAAAAATAATAAAATTACATAAAAAATAAAATTACATTTAAAAAATAAAATTACATTAGAAAAATAAAATTACATTAAAAACTAATAAAATTACAATAAAATTAAATTAATTGGAGTTTTGAGAAAATGAATTTAGATAATTAGGATCCATTTTTGTGGCAATAGAGATTTGAAGGTGAATTGAATTATTTGAGAAAATGAGAAAGAAATTTGGTGATGAATTGTAAAAAGAATGACCAACCTTTCACCTATTTATAGAGTTAAAAAGTAAAAAAAAAAACACTTTTGACAGTTGAAAAAAAAATTGAAGCTTTGATCGTTGTAGTAACGATTGCCAAAGAAAAAAATAAATAAAAATAAATAAAAGGGAAAAGTCACCACTTGCTATAGGTGGGTTTCATAACAGGTGATTTGGACCATCCAATAGAGTGGTTTCCTCCATTAGACCAAAAGATTTTATTGGACTTTCTATTGGACCACCAATGAGAATACCTTTAGTTTCAAATGGAAATTACACCATACAACACCTATTGAATCTAATTACACAAATAAATAATGTGTTAAGTCCTTCAATAAAATGACATTTTGCCCAAACTATTTCCAACTTTAAGGAGATTGGTTATATATCAATCCCTTAGTTTAAGGAGATTGATTGTATATCACTTGTTTTTTGTTGCAAATAATATATGTAATAACCTTCTCGTTCCGATCAATTCTATATAGCGTTCCAATCAATTAGGACAACCTCTTTAGTGGAACGTCATTCGATTTTGGATGATCTCAGTTATGATTTGATTATCGAATGTTCGAGATAATGTTCAAATATTTGAAAGATGTTATTTTTGCTAAGGTTGGGTGTCGTCGGGCATTTGGAATGATCCGACGCGCATTCGGAAGCAAAGGAAGTTGAGGAATGCTATCTGGAGCATGCCAACGTACGTTAGAAATTGTGAACTGCACGTTAACTAGAATTCTTTCACAACGTACGTTGTGGTAAGATGACGTACGCTATCTAGAAGGGAAAGATGATCAACGTATGTTGCAAGTTTGAAACGTACGTCGTGTTGCTACGTTTTCAAAACAGAAGCTACTGGACGCTTTTTTGACCACGACAACGTACGTTGCACACTTTATAACGTACGCTATGACACCAAGACGTACGTTGCATGATAGAATAACGTACGTCGCCTGTGAAAATATCGAAACGGTGCGTTTCAATCCATAATCGTTTAAAACCCTCAAAACCTGTTCGTCACTCTCATTTTTCACTCTCTATCACTCTCAGATCAATTCTCTCTGTCTCTCATTGGTTCCCCAACGTTTCTAAACATCTCTGGAGGTAAGATTTTAGTTCTAATCTCTTCCTTTCATCCATTTCATGCATTAAATTTGAGAAATCCATTTTTGGCCAAAACTAAAATGGGTTTAAGATTTTACATGTTTCTGTTGAAATGGGTGTTGTAGGTTGTTAGATTATGATTGTTGGATGTTAGATTAACATAAATCTAGCTTGAAATTAGAAGAATTGATGAGTTCTTTGAATGGTTAGAGTTAGATTTGGGTTTGGTAAATTTCTGATGATTTTGTTGTTTGTTTGAGGAAATTGTTGATGGATTAATGTTCCTAAGGTTGAGATCAACCAATAGGTATATTTGGGTTCGATTTTTGTCGGCCGAATCGGGAGTTTGGTATTTTTGAGAATAAGTTTATATTCTTGGTAGTTTTGTAAATTTTTGAAAGGTTCAACCTATATTTGTAATTTTTGAGAAACCTCAGTATAGATTTGTAATTTTAAAAACTTGATTTTTAGATTTGTAATTTTGGGA
>CAODLS010660540.1:0-19630 GCA_948243855.1 Flueggea neowawraea | reverse complement strand
TTTTCATCATTTATCTCTCGTTTCTCACCCAAATCCGACGAAATTTGATTCCTTTTTCTCTCAAGACATTCCTCTATCATATTGAGGTATTTTCACCGTTTATTTTCCATTTTTAACTCCTTTTTATGCTCATATTTGCTTATGTTCAAATTTGATCGAAAATAGGAATTGTGAGGATCTAGGGTTCTATTTTGGCTGGATTTTTGGGTTGATTTGGAGTTTTTTATGATAGATATATGTATGAGGAACAAGAAGGAACATAGATTTGCTTTGATAGATGAGGAATTTATGGTTTTTCTTATAGGTTCAATTTTAGTCTGAAAATGTCATTTTTGGTTTGAGTGGTTTTAGGTGGTTTTGATTGAAACCAATGATGAAATTAGACTCCAAGGATGATTTTAATCTGATTTGTTATGATTGGAAATATTGAATCCCGCTCGAATCAGAATTTAGGGTATTTTTGCAACATTTTTCGTCGCAGGGACTTCGGTGAAAATGTTAGTTTTTTATTTTGATTTGTTTTAAGGAAGAGGGTGTTAGATTTGTGTTTTTAAGGATTTTTAAAGTATTTATGAGTATTTAGATAGTTGGGAGGTATTCATTAGCGAGTGGGGCATTTGCATTGCATTGCACTGCACTCATAAATTCGGTACGGTCACAGTACCATATCTATTGATGTTGTCATATTGTATTTGTTACAGCATCATGTGCTTGCCCGCACCAGTAGCCACCCACCAGCGATGCTTGATTTGGAGTCCTAGAGCTTGGACATCCAGGTGAGTGGATTGCAGCTTCAGACACATAGGCTGTGTCTCGAAACTGTATATTTTTTTGATGTGTTATAACTAAATTTTGAATTTGACTAAATTCAAGGGTTGGTTAAAAATATGAAAATGGATTATGTGAATAAGTAATTATGGTTTTGTTTTGAAGAAAGTTATATGTATGTATTGATATACATATGTTTTTCATGTATTTTGACGATGAATATGCATGGCTTTAATTATGTTTTTGATTGTGGGACACCTTCGCTACGGGGTACGTAGCCTTTGGTATACCAATGCATGATGATACCTAGCTATCGAGGTTAACGGTAGCCATGTTACCCTGGCCTGATACATGATTGGATTATGGATCAGTGGCATGACCCTGATCATTATATGGTGGAAGAGTGGCATATACCACACCACGAGTTCCTATAGTCCCATGATAAGTATATGAGGTTTTTAGAAAAACCTAATACTATGGGTAGTATTTTACCAATGTGCATGTGTATGCTTTTGGTGCAAATGATTTCGAAATATTTTCTCGAAAACCATACTATGAATATAGTGTATAAATATGTATACCTGTCATATATCGCATGTGCTAGTTTTTAAATGGTTTTCAAACCGGTCTTTGTGAGGCACAAATGAGGCAATCTGGAGTGTTGTCCCTCACTCACTGGGTTGACCCCTTTGTTTCTCTGTGTTGTCTTGTTTCCATGATTACAGGTTAACTTTGATCCCAGCCGCCTTTGGACATTCTCCGCCCAGTGGGACACATATAATTCGGTTAGTAGCGCCTTTTTTTCGGGCTACGTCTTTTGTAGTAGATGCTCCATTCCGAATGCTGTAGGGTTATGGGGTTTTGTATTTGATTCTGATATTATGTTTTGCGATTAGATCGCTTTGTATATTTTTACATATATTATATTTTGATATATTTATATGGTATGTATTTTTTCATCCAACAAATATTTTAAATGAATGAAGATAAAATAAGTATAATATTTGAGGCTTGTATGAGAGGAGCCGGGCTTCTATAGACGGTTCACCTCATACGCCGGTCATGGTCCCGGGAACGGGTCGTGACACTATCGATCAGAAAGGGCGCAATAGAGATCGTCAACTTCGAGATGAGAGCGGCGGCTAGGGTTTGTAAACCCTAGTTGGCTCCCATGGAAGAATGAATAATTTGAAATTTCTAAACAACTTAAAACATTTACCAATCATTAAATCAGTCTTGTACTCTTAATGTACTCATTTGGATCTAATATTTATGATTTATTCTCAGTTTTTTGACTTTGTACTCCATATGTACTCCTGTTGCACTCGAATAACAAAGAAAACATAAAGATTTTGGTTTTGTGCTCTATTTATTGGTGTTTTGTTGTGTATTTTTGTTTTTTGTTTGTTGTTTATACTCGTGTTGTACTCTACATATATTCAGTTATACTAGCCAAAATAGTTTTAGTTTTGTCGTTATACTAATTGTATTCGTGTTGTTCTCCACATATACTCGGTTATACTAGTCAAAAGAACATTCATTAACACTAGTATGTACTCGGGTTGCACTCCACATGTACTCGATTTTTGCTGTCAACAGAGCCTTCAAAACACTACTATGTACTAGGGTTTTACTCCATATGTACTCCAATTGTATTCTATGCTCGAGTTGTACTATTTCTTACTGGCTTAAATGGTTTGGTCAAACGCGGTCAACTTTTTGACGCGTAATCAACAAGCGGTCAAATTACCGTATTTTTTAATATTTTTTTCATGTTTCAATTTTTAGTAAGTTTTCAATTGGTGTTGTATTATAGAAATTATTTTTTATTTTGTTGTCCATTTGTGTACATCACCCATTTTTTTTTTTTTCTCTTTCATGACCTTGAGAAAATAACAACTCACTCCATTCAAAATATTTCCATCTTACAATTACAGTAGTCCTATTTTTCTCTTATTCACCGAGACTATATGGCAATTGCCATAAATTAACCTCATGGTATTACCTACTAGAATAAAATACTGCAATATACAATTGTCATTTGGCTTGTGATCAATAGCCTTTTCTTAAATAAAGAAAGTTATACGATTAAGTTTCAATAAGTATATATATATATATATAAGGTCTATTCAGGTCTTTGTTATTTTATTGTACATTTTTTGCTATAAAAATGGTTCAAATTTGTTGTGATCAAATAGGCGATCAATTTATGACAAAAACTATTTGGCTCAACTTACTCCAAGAGCCAATTTTTTAAACTTATTCTTCATCTTCACTTAAATCTAATGGTTGATTTAAAAGTAATGGATGGTAAGTATGAAGAATAAGTTTAAAAAACTTACTCTCGGAGTATAAGTTGAGCCCTCCTCATAATATATATTTAAATAGATTTTTTTATAATTTTGGTAGTGAAATTATTTATGCATGTCTTGTTACCAAAAAAAAAAGGAGCGTAAACAATGATTATTATAATAATCTATCAATAATTTTTATGAATTATGGCTAAAAATTTTATAATGGATCTTAATTTTGTCCCTTGCATGATGTGTATGCGACGACCTTGAATTGCTGCCTGCATATGTGCTACAGAGTCAATGCACTTGAATTTCTACTTGAATTGTTTTTATAATTCGGCTGATAAAATATAAAAAAAAAATAATCAAACCTACTACCTATATATCTATAAACCAGGTCTTTTTTTTTTTCTTCTTTGTAGGCAATAAGAAATTTCATTAATCGACAATAGAAGAGGGTTGCGCAGGATATAACTCACAGATACATAAGAAAAGCTTACAGACCTGAATAAACCTGGTCATATTAAGCATTTCTTTACTCGCCAATTCCATCTTTCATCTGACCAAAACAACCATAGTATCTTTCAGAACATATTTTGAACGATTTTAACTTAGAACGTGGATGTATAAATTAATTGCAATTTGTGGAAAATTAAAGTAAAGTTAAAATTAGTCCTGAATTGTAGCCTATATTTTAGAATTTCGTCCTGAATTGTAGCCAAAAGTTTATATCTTTAGAACCTTCTTGCTCTTACATATGCAAGCAAGATTGGTTAATGTTGACAATGTTGGCATTTCAATTTAAATATTGGGCCGATTACAAAAACATCCTTCTTTAAAAGTTTTATTATAAGGAAACGGACCCCCATTTTTTTTCTTAATTGCGCTACAAAATCTAACAAACTACACGAAGATTTGATGCCCTTTATCTCTTTTTTATAATTTAGTCCCTATATTATTCAATTTTTCAATTTTAGTCCATTCATATTTTTTTCCAATTTAGTCCATATTTTTTAATTTTTAGTTAATTTTTCTTCTTCACCCAGTTTTCTATGTCAAATTTTATTTAAATTTTCAACCTTAAATAAACCTATGTAAAAATAGTTAACTCGACTTTTGATTTCTTATCAACTTCAAGAAATTAAATTTCAATGAAAATCAATGCAATATCAACCTGAATAAAAATCAACTAAATATCAAATCAATAAATCTTTTACAACTCTTTAAAAACAACATAAACTTGAGTAAACCTATTAAAAAAATTTAAAAACCTAAAAACACTTTTTACAAATTTAACAAACCTTATAAAATTTTCTTAAAAACTTGAAAACAACCTAAAATAAACATTAAATAATCAACAAAATATCAACTGAATTTTCAACTCAATATCGACGATGAATAAAAATTAACTCAAAATCAATGCAATATCAACTTAATTTCAACTTAATAAAAATCAACTCAATATTAACGTTAAATAAACCTAAAAATATAAATTTAAATAAAAAATAAACCTCAATAAACCTTTTAAAAACATAGAGGGACTGAAATGAATTTTTGGCAAAATTATAGCTACTAAAGGGATTTTTGGTAACATGTTGCAGCTATTCTTTCCCGAACCCTAGCAGTTGCCGATCATAAATCCAAATCGCCTTTGACTCAACCACCGCCGCCGCCGCCTCTCCGATGCAACTCAAGACGGCGACGACAACTCCAAGCCGAAATGACGACAGCGAGGCTACTCAAACGCTTGCGATTACAGATTGAATTTCAGATCGCGGTTGATGACGTCATAATCAAGTTTCAAACGACAGCGAGATTCACGTTCCGACAACAATGGATGTGACGCGACAGAGAGAATAGAGATAGAGCAGAGAAATCGATGGACTGCTGGTGGCAACAGTGAACAGAAATGGTTGACAATATCTGGCTTCATGCTTACATTTCTTTTCTCCAAGTATTTGGTGTTTGGATCGGATCTATTTGCGTCTAATCAAGGTGATTTTTAGTTTGCATTCTCCACATAGACGCATTTGATCTTATGCACTTGGACCCATTACACATAGACGCTCAAATATTGTAGGATTTTTGTGGAATCAAAATATAACTTTTATTGCGGCCAAAAACTTACATATCTTGCTATACTAAGCACTCAAACTCATAAGGACACTCACTCTCACTCATGCACATTCTCATTTTCTTCATCATTGTCTTCAACATGCCGTCACTAACCTGTCCTTAAATCAGTAAACTTATTACTTCAAGTTTTATCAACATAGGCTTCTTGTGCTGACATCATGGACAGATTCTAATTTTCTTTCTTCCATCACTAGCATGCATGTTGGACTGAAACTCTTATAATTAACTCTTACGGATTATACTGAGGAACTATCACCGATTTCTCAATATGTGTTGTTGGTAATTTTTAGATGTTAACAGTGACCACAACTCACCACTTATATTCCGACATGCTTAATAAAATTTTTTTTACGGATAACCACCAACTCAGCGGTCCTTTGAGCAACACACCGGTTGAGTCCTACGGCACGGTGAGCAACACACTAGGCTAGGTAAACCCCCAGGAGAGCTAGTCACGTCCCACCGCAAGGGCCCTCTACTTAATTCGGGCTTATCGGAATGCTCAACATGGCACGGTAAGCAAGTCCAACTTAATTGGAGCGAGGTGTTACTCAAGGGACTCGAACTTGCAACCTCTCCTGCACCGGAACGCGCCACTACCAGTTATTCTATCCGTGGTGGGTAACATGCTTAATAATTTTCTTATTTCCTATCATATATTTGGAGCATACAAAATCTAAAATCCAATTAGTATTATTATTTATCACTTAATCACTTACTGCAACAAATGTGAGTTCTTCTAATTTCTCAATGGCGAAGGATGCTTGGAAGTCTCATTCTTTCTCACTTTCATGTTGAAGTTACATTGAGCTAGCCATATTTCCTTATGTTTGTTTGTGCCGCAAATTTCTACATAATATGGTGTTGTTTTCACAGAACATACTATTGGTTATTATTGTGATGATTTGCTTTCTCATCTGACTGATCATGATTGTGTTGGTTGCGTGAGCTCCCTCTTGTTGCCAGCTCCTTCTACCTTTTCCAAGGACCAATTCTGTGATGACTAATTAATTAATAGGGCAATTGCTATGGTGCCCTTGAGTTTTATTGAAATCTCCTATCACATCTCTCAGTTTTGAAAAGTCTCCTATTACATCTATGTGATTTAACACCGTGAAATTATCTCAACAAAAATAGAAAAAGACCTAAATAACCCTCACTCACATCCTCTCCCTCTCTCACACACACTCTCTCTCTCTCTCTCAAATAAACATCGTTCTTTCTCTCTCTCCCCCCCTCTACTTCTCTTCCGTTATCACCCACATCTGCCACCATCGTTATGCCAACCACCGTCAAAACCACCACACTGGTAGTCTTTCTCTCGCGACACTGACAGAAGAGAAAACGAGAGTGGAGAGAGAAAGAGAGAGAGAACGAGACATCAGAGAGAGAGAGAGGAGATCGATGGCCTCTCTCATTCCCAAACAGACATGTTCTCTCTCTCTCTCTCACCCATCCGTTTGTCTGTTGCTCACTCTTGAATTGACGCTCGAAGGAAAGGGCTAGTTTCTTCAGGGTTTGGAGGTCGAGGGCTTCACCGGCGTCGTTTTGGGATATTTCAAGGGCTTCTAGAAGAGAGAGAGGTCGATGTTGGTGTTGTTGCGGTTGGGGAGGGATTTTTCAAGGGCTTCTAGAAGAGAGAGGACGACGGCCTTTAATGAGACCAAACCTGGTAATGATTCTGATTCTTGAGGCCTTGAACCTCAATTTGAGCTTCAATTTTCTTCGGAATTGGATTGGGTCAAGGCAAGGAGTGTTAAATCGTGCTGAGGAATTGCAGGAACAAAATGGGATTGTGGAGTGTTTGCTGAACTTGCCCAATTTAATCTCTTTGATTTTCATATTGGGATTGTGTCAGTTTTCTCATTTGATTTTTAGATTTTTGGTTCAAAGTTTTTTAATTTTGATTTTGGTTCGACATTTTGATGGATTTGTGTGCTAATTGTACTGATTGATTTTTTGTTGCGATTGTAATATAAATCTGCGATGCATCATGTTTTGCTTTCTTCTGTGATTGGAATTATTTTTGGTGAATTAGGTTTTGTGTCTAACAATTTTTGAACTGGGTTTGTTAAGAGAAATGGAAGTTTTTAATCTAGGTTTGTTGGCTTAAAGTGAGACGACAGTTGAGAGAGAGAAGAAATTGCACAGATAGAGGTGGAGAAGGAAGATTGATTTTTTCTTAAAAAAAATAATAAATTAAATAAAAGAGCAAAAAAGTTTTTATCAAAAGGGCAAAGTCGTCTTTCCGGACACGTTGGCGTATGTCCTATATGTCATGTCAGCAACACTGAAGTGTCCCATTAGTTTTCAAAATGGCATTTAACGGAAAGGATATAATAGGTTGCTTTTCAAAACCGATGGATGTAATAGGAGATTTCAATAAAACTTATGGACGGTAATGTAAATCCCCCTTAATTAATTTTTCATTTTCAGAACTAAAATTTTAGATTAATTACTTTTTGTTTTGTTTCGGGAGGTTGGAATTGAATCACAGATTCTTTTTACATGATAAGACGAATGAGTAAATGAGTATTTAGTCAAAAAAATAGAGTAAATGATGTGAATAAAAAACAAAAGGAAAAATAATTTTCAAGCTCCTCAGGTATACCTAAGGTATACTCTAATTAGTATGTAGGTCCTCGTGGTTTTTGGATGTAGCATACACGTCCCTGAAACTTGTTTTTAACTGACGGAATAAACGAAAAAGCAAATTGACATAAATACCCTTCCTTAAATTGAAAACCCACTCATTTTCCAAACCCTAATCCTCTCTATTCTCTCTGTTATCTCTCTTCCTTACCCTCACTCTCGCCTCTCTCCTCCTCACACTCACCCATTGTCGATCTCTTCTCACTCTCGCACCGGCCAAGAGAATGGAACCTTATGGGAACAACACAGCAATGGCTAAGAGCTTCGACATCTGAGCTCACGAAGTGGTCGAAGTGGTGGGGTGGTTGATGGGAACCTTCTGGAAACAGTGGAATATCGGGGAGAATCATTGGGTTGGGTTTGGGGTGGATCTGAGAAGTCGGATCTGAGCGCACAGTTGAAGAATAAAAACCAAGCGAAACGAAGAGAGGATGGTCGCTGGTGTTTGTTGATCTTTATAGTTGTTTTATTTTTTTTTTGAAGTAAATGGATTCTTGCCCCCTTTATTTTGCTCTGTATAGGTATGCAAATGAATGTTACTTGATTTAATTGGAGTGTGTGTCGATGATTAAATTGGTCATTGGATGTACAAATTGTGGCTCCAATTTCTGGAGGAATTTTCATTTTATTTCTTGAGATTGTAAAGGGAATGTGGCTGGTTTCTGTAATTTTGTGATTTTGGACGATGAGTTGCTGAAAAGAGGAGATCGAGAAAGAGAGATGGGTTGCAAAGTGTGGCTTTGTTACAGGTTGCAGAGAGGCCTTGTTGCAGATTGCAGATAGGGGATTGCAAAGAATTGGGTTTGGATTTATGATCGGTTGAGAAGAGGATTGAGGAGTTGTTGTTGAAAAGAGAAGGGATCGAGAAGTAGCATTGGGTTGCAGAGAGTGGCTTTGTTGCAGCCTCTCCAATTTTTTGCCGATTCATCATCATCATATTGGCTCTATCTGTGTATTCTTAGATTCCATGAAATGTAAAAATCTTTTTCTTGTTGTCTTCTTGATGTATCTAATGCTTTGTGGTAATTCTTTGTGTTGGAAGAAACATAAGCCACTGAGGAATTCAATTAGTTAGAATGGAATTGTGCATGTTCTGAAAAAAAAAATCAATTGCTTTCTACATTTGTGAAATTATGACTTAGTTATTCAAGGATGGTCCAGGGATTTGATGAAATGAAATTATTCATGATAATCGTAAATGTTATTTTACGAACACAGAATTTAATTCCTTGAAAAAAAAAAGCCAAAAAATTAAATAAAATGAACAAAATAAAAATAAAACCAAAATAGAGATAAAAAAAAAAAAGACTTTTTCTAAAAATGAAAAATTAACCCATTATAAATAAACCAAAAAAGATCTAGACTTATCTCATTTCATCTAAGTAGAATGTTTTTTTTCTTTCTGGTGGCATAGGAGTTTTCGGTGATGGTGTGCAAGAATAAAAGGAGAAAATGAAAAGAGATGAGAAGATGAAAGATAGGGGCATTTCTGTTTTTAAAATTTTATTCAAACAAAAGAAATTGGACACATCAACAACATACTAACGGAATATGACAGACTACTGACGGAGAGACTTAAGTGTAACCCAGTTTTCACCTCAATGATGTGTATGCAACATCTTCAAATTACGAGGACCTACGTACTAATTAGGGTATACTTTAGGTACTTGAAAATTATTTTTCCAAAACAAAATTATTAGCAACAGTGTCAAGAGTGAGATAAACAAATTAAATGATGTCAATGGCTTTGCAGAATCTTACACGTTTTAGTTTACTAGTGCCTAAATCTATTGCATAAATTATTATCACCAGTAATTACTTTTTTAGCAATAGTTTGGTTTGAATCGTCTCAATTAAAATACTTTAAAAATGTGCTTATTTTCTAAAATTCATTGTATATCTGATTTGTTAATGTAAAACTACATGTTTGGTTCAACCTTATGCATATTACACATATTATTTTAACTTTAATATTGTAAAAAGACCTTTTAGTCTCTTCTTCTTCTTTTTTCTCTCAGCATATTCATATAAATCATGCTTATAAATAGACCCACAACTCGCACTCTTAATTGGCCAAATTGCATTAACACAAATTACATTAATAACATATATTAGGAACATTATGGGTTCCATCCATGGAGAAAGTGATCCAAGTGAGCTAGTAGAATCTTTATCCCACATATGGAACTATACTTTCAACTACATGAACTCTATGTCACTCAAATGTGCAATAGAACTAGGGATCCTAGGGATCCCAGACATCATCCACAAGCATGGCCAACCCATGACACTTTCCGATCTCATTTCTGCTCTACCAATTCACTCAACAAAGTCCCAATATGTGTCTCGCCTTATGAACCTTCTTGTTCACTCAGGCTTTTTTCAAGTCCACAAAATTGGAGCCAATGATGATGAAACCCAAAAGCTTATTCACTTACTCTAGCTTCAAGTCTCCTTGTCAAGGACAGCCCATATTGTGCGATACCCTATGTGTCTGTAACAATTGATCCACATCAAATGAACTTATGGCTCAATCTAAGCACTTGGTTCCAAAATGATGATCTTACACCCTTCAAAACTGAATTTGAGGAGGAATTGTATCAGAAAAGTCTGTCCGACACGAGACTGGATCGTTTAGTGAATGAGTCCACAGCTTCTGACAGCAGGTTGGTTAGCAAAGTGATGGTTAGCAAGTTCAAAGAGGTGTTTGAAGGGTTGAAGTCATTGGTAGATGTTGGTGGTGGCAAAGGAATCATGTCTAGGGCTATTGCCGATGCATTCCCTGACCTGGATTGCACTGTGCTTGATCAACCACATGTTGTTGCTAGCTTGCAAGACAAAGGAAATTTGAAATATGTTGGAGGGGACATGTTTGAATCAATTCCCGCTGCAGATTCGGCTCTTATCAAGGTAAATGTGTAACTCTTTCTCCAGCTATGATGTTTTCTGCTACCCGGACTCTATTTACACTTTTTTTTTAATAAGTGGACTCTATTCACGGGTTTGCTTCATGTCTTAATGTCCTAATCTTAAGCCGAGAAACCACCCATAGTGTGGAGGGTTTTTTTTTATATATTCTTAAACCATCATTTTAGTGGCTTGGTTTCTTAATAAATATTCAACTTATAAAAAAAATCACTCTTTGATATTTATATATTAATATAAAAGATAATACATGCATTGAGACGTTGACATGTGTCATCCTAAATGAACGACATTTGATATTTTACTAATGTGACATATGTCATACAAATATGTGTCATAAAAATAATAATAAATATGTTTACATTAGACATTTATATCAATTAACCAATTTATATAGTAATTAATAAAATATACAATAAAAAATTAAAATATAAGAATAAATATATTTTTTAAAATGAATTTCCATTGCACATTTTAAAAACAAATACTATATGTACACATATTGTTTAATATTCACTACAACAATGTATGTTTTTTAAAAAATCTTTACATTATTTTACATATCATTGTTGTTGTTTTTATCTGATTTTATATATCAACCTTTTTTGTCAATTTTAATTTTTTAAATGTCCCTAAAAATTAATTTTCATAAATAAGTGCAATTTCTAAAATTGGTATTGTGAACTAATAAATTCACAATGAAATTGATTTTCATAGTAAAGTATATTTTGGTTATTGAATTTGTTAATATTTCAATTAGAGATAAATGAATGGATTTGATTTGTAGAAAATCAATTTTTTTCTTTATTAATATTTTTTATAATTATCCCTTGACAATGTAAAATTTTATCAATTATGCAACAAACAATGATTAGCTCAATATATCTTTTGATCAATTTCTTGACAAGCTAAATCAAATAAGCCACTTAAAAGTTTTTATCATGTTGTAATTCTCCGATCTCAGTAAAAATTATTGTTAAACATTGTCAAGTCACATTGGTTTATAATTGTCTCAATTTATTTTCACCTCGACAGGTTTCAAGAGTTAAAAGTAGGTATGTACTGAAGATTTTTATAAGTTACAAAGAAAAAAATTCTTTACACTATATTTAAAAGATTAAATTTTACAAACTATATTAAAAATTTCAAAATTTAATGTGAGATTCACAATTGTATTATTTTTTTAATTTTAAATTTTAAATTATAAAAAATTGAATATTTATAAGAAAATTAAAACATATTAATGGTATCCGAAGTATCGTTCGGGGTTTTATACTAGTATATTGTATAAACTAAAAAATGAGAACATTCAACTTCAGTATATCCAAAATTTCTATATTTATTAGAAAATTTAACCTTTCATATTTTAACTTATTTACGTTTTTTTCGAAAAAAATAAACCAAAACCATTTATATATGTTAGCATGCAAGCCACACTCTTTTTTGTCAACTCAGTTATACTGACTTAACAAAAAATAAAGGTTGACCCTTCTCGAAATAGGTTGTCATGACCCATTCCCGAGAACATGACCGGTGTACGAGGTGAACCGTCTATGAGAGCCCGACCCAACTCGCACAAGCATCAATGTACAAAACTTCTACCCCAAAATTCAAATATAATTGAAATAATAAAATTAATAAAGGTTTAAACATCATTTAATAAAAACAAAACATGTGTAATATAAATTTTTGAAATAATTTCAAATTAAAAACATTTGAAATCTCAAAAAAATAATAGAAACAAAAACAATTTCCACAGGAACTCGGTGTGGAGCCTCTAACAAATCATACCAACGGGCCCGATCAAAAGGGCATTGATCGCAACATCAGATCACTGAGTATCAACTGCCAAAGATCACAGTCTTCAAGAGTCACCTGCACGATGAGAATAAACAGGGACAAAGCAAAGAAAGGGGGTCAAACCCAATGAGTGATAGCACTCCAGATTGTCTCATACGTGCCTCACAAAGCCTGATTTGAAAACCATTGGAAAACTACCACATGCATGTATATAACAGAATGTATATATATGTATACACGCTACAAAGCAAACAAAGGAAAACCATTGGAAAACTACCAAAACCGTTTCAAAATCGTTCGCAAGCAAAGCAAACAACATGCACGAAAACCTTCAGAAACTAAACCAAAATCTTTTCAGAATAGTTTCAAAGTTTATCAAGCTAATGTGTTTTCCAAAAACAAAACATAACCTTTTCAGAAACCGCTTTATCCTTATCGAGGATTTCAAAGTAAACCCTTTTTAAATTTCTACCAAAGATTTCAGAAATCAAAAACCCTTTTTATCTTTTAACGAAAACTCTAGTTCAGAGTTCAAAAACATCTCTAGCCTTGCTAGAAATTTCAGAAACAGAGTTTCGTCACGTATGCATAATAATAATAATAATAATAATAATAACAATAATAATAATAATAATAATAATAATAATAATAATAATAATTTCCAATTCAAAACATATCTCGTAGATATCAGTCAAAAACATATACCACGGATAAGAGATCGGTAACAATAACAATCGTGGTGTGATCTGTGTCACTCTACCACCTCAATAATAATTGTAGACTCTGTCACTAATCCAATAACAAATCATGCGTCTGATAAGGACACATGGCTACCGACAACCCTGGTAGCTGGGTATAACAATCCTTGATATACCAAAAGCTACGAACCCTGTAACAAATGTGTCTCGTCTCCAAAACATATACATAGTATAATTTAAATCCAATACAATCGGTCGTGCGACCCAGTATATCAAAAGCAATAAGATATAACTTATATATCACAGTCCAAAAACAAAGTCACCGATTTTCCAAAACAAATCCATAATTCAAATATATATATATTAGAAACATAATCTTTATTTCGTAAAGATATTCAAAAATCCAGTCAAATACCAGTTACAAACAACCGTATCAAAATCCCAAGTAGGGTTCATAGAACAAAATGTTCAGATCATAATCAAAACAGTGGGAGAGGATATATATATATATATATATATATATATATCAGTTTATCAAACACATAGTTTGAATATCCATTCAAAAACCATAATATCCAAAAGCATAGCATGCACTCAGCATCAAAAACATATACATATATATTCATATATATACATAAGTTTTCAAAAATAAAGTGGTGAATATTTATTCACATAATCCAATTTATTAAACTAATCAATCCTTAGATTAGTCCAATTTACATGCTATGGTGATAACACAATAAAAACATATAAGTAGAAGAGACACAACTTATGTGTCTGAAACTGACATCTACTTACCTGGATGTCGAGCTTCCAAACTTCGTAACACTAACAGTCGATTGATAGCTGGTCACCTCAGAAATCGAACTGAGCTGAAACAACACATCAAAAATAATAACATATTAGAAACAATGATGTATGAGATACTGGTACTGTAGTTGTACCAAAATGCGTGCACATGCATATGCAACTCTCAAAATTCAATCAGAAAGTGAATCCATAGACTCAAAATTCAAAACCTACATAAAATTACAGTTTGATCCCCGACCAATGTATAATTATGCTTTAGTCCTCAAACTTTTTAAAATTTACCAATTAGTCCTCAAAGGGTCCTACTAGTCCCCTAAATAGTTAAAATCTTCAAATTAGTCATCAATCTCTCAGAAATTGCGAATTAGATCCCAAATATACAAAGAACCAAAATTACACTATTTGGTCCCTCAGAACTATGGATAACTCGAGTTAGCGAAAGTGATAACTCGAGTTATACACACCCCAAATAACTCGAGTTAGCCAAATTATAACTCGAGTTATACGCACACCAAATTACTCGAGTTAGTCAAAATATAACTAGAGTTATACACATGCCCAGAATTTTCATAATTTGTCTAACATTGATTCAACTGACAGAAATCACTCTCAATCACCTATAATGCCTCTATTCAACCTCGTGAACACAAATCTACAATTGGTTTCATTAATACAACTCAAAATCATCAAGTCTCTTCACAAATTCGTCCAAACCCTAACTCATTCAAAGAACTCATCAAATCCTTCAAATCCAAGCTCAACTATGTTTTTCTAACCTTAATACACCAAGATATAACAATATATAACCTCCTTCTCCACAGATTTAAGCTTAAACTGAAACCCAAAATAAAAACTGGAAAACGTTCTTCAAATAACCAACCCAACAAAATGCACAAAATGAACGGAAAGAGAGTGCTAGAAGTGAAATCTTACCTCTAGGAACGTTTGGAAACCAAGGAGAGGCAATGAACAAGCAAAGAGAACTGATTGGGAGTGAAGAGAGACAAAAATGAGGTGTGAAAGCCGAAGGAATCGGGTTTGGGGTTTCTATAGACCCCTGCCCAACGACAGTGTCGTTTCAGCAAAACGCATGGCTAACTCGAGTTATAAATCTTCTAACTCGAGTTAAACAGTCCTCATATAACTCGAGTTATCCAAACTCTAACTCGAGTTATCCGCGGGTCAATTCAGCTAAGGTAACACAAAGTGTTTTCTCAAACAACTCATTATTCTCGAAACTCGACAACGTCCAACCTTATAAAATATCATTATTAAACACCTCCAAACATTAAATCAACACCTCAAGACCTCATTAAACATATAATCAATACTCCAATTGATCAAGATCAATCCAGGACCAACTAAACACCAAAACTTTGTCAATTCATAATCATCAAACACCTAATCATCATCTTGAGCATTCAAGATCAAATCATAAAACAGATTGCTACAGAAAATCTAGTCCAAAATGAACGGGGTATTACAATTATGCCTACATCCACTACCTAAGTCTCACTTAAAATTTTCACTATATTGAAGATTGATTTTGGTTTAATCTAACAAAGCTTTATAACAAGGTTGATTACGGCTCACACCTCTAAGGCCAACACAAGGTTGATTCCTAGCTCACGACTCTAAAGTCAACACAAGGTTGATTCTCTCTAGGCCCACACCATTAAAGCCCTTACAACGTTGTTTTCTGAAGCTAACAACTAACCTATCCCACACCCAAAGTGCATGCAAAAAGAATACCAATAATAAAGCACTATGCTAGAGTTTGTTGTATGAGCTTGATGCTTTTGATTTGCTCTCTAGCTTGATTTTTGGTGTTTTTGTTGTTAGAAATTGATAGGAGTTTTAACATAATAATTTCATATGTTGTTTCCCCATTTATTTGCCTTCTCTTGACGTATTTATAGTTTTTCTATGTCATATGACCGTTGGAGTTGAGTAACTTGCCGTTGGAGTGTAAATTAATGCTATTCGGACCTTATGTAACTCACTAACATACATTATGGACATGCTAACTTACATTAATCATGATCCTCTTCAGGTAACGTATGTTATTCAACTCTAACGTACATTATTTTTGCTCCTGCATGCTCCAGTTGCTTCCGTTTCAATCAATATCATCTTTTTTTAGTATGTTATGCCTTGGTAAAGTACGTTAGAGCACCTTAACGTACGTTATCCATTTGTTAACGTACATTACAACATGTTAAAGTATACTATTGTTGTCTTAACGCACGTTATGCACTTCCAGTGCTTTGTTTTGCAACTTCGAGATGTCTTTGGTGATATACTTCAAGTTTAGGTTTTTGTTCATCATCAAAATATTTAATGTTGATCACACATGACCCAATAAAAAGAAGCAAAGCAAAACGAAGAAGAAGCAAAACAACAAGCATTAGGCACGAGAAACCAGTAATTGCAATTGCTGCTTTGCTTCTGTTTTTATTTTGAAGACCAGAGCAAAACCTTGGTCTTCTAATTTTTTATAATTGTATGGGGCGAAACCATGGATGGTGTCTTTTTCTCACTGGTCTAATCTAAGTAGGTTAGTGTAAAAATGAGTTTAACCTTTCTATAAAAAGAAGTGTAAAATTAAAAGAAAAAACTGATTAAGAAAATATTGTTTTTAGTTAATTTATGTAATTTACTAAAAAAGAAAAAAAACATCATTTAACACAAATATGACCTTTTTTACTTAAGTGCCTCCACAGTGGGGGTTAAATGTGGAGACATTCAGCCCCCATTGTCATCCACTCCCCATTGGGGAGTGAATGAACTCTTCATGCGGAACGCATGCTTTCCACATGAAGAGTATGGTCCACTTGACATGTACCAGGTGGACCCCAGGACAAGAGTTGATCAACTCCTGTCCGTTTTCTCTAATAGTGATCACTGAAGCCCGATTTTTTTCTAAGGGGATTGTTTTTTAAACGGTCTCTTCTTATTTTTTTAATTACTTACTATTTATTTTACTCTTTCTCTATAAATACTTATTCCACTTTATAATTTTCCACATACAAATTTATATACTCAATTTTCTCTCTTTTTCTTATCAATCTCAATTACATACTCAATTTTTCTCTATTTCTCTTATCAATCTTAATTACTCTATTTCTCTTGATTTCGCAAATGGATCCTAAACATAATAAATTTTTTTCGTAAAATCCTAGTCCAAATAACACCTCAAATTCTCAAAACTATCCATATGGTTTTTTCCACCTAATTTCCAAAATTCTCCAAACCTAACATACCCATCATATCCTCAAAATTTCTCACATCTACAAATTTTTCCACATTCTCAATATTTGAAATTGCGCCTAATTTATCATCAAATTATTTTTTCCTTCCACCTAATTTTTACAACCAAAATTCAAAAACTTTTACCTACCCTTATTTTCCACCAAATTATTTAACTAGTCCACCATTAGATGTGGCAACTTGCACCTCCAGTGCATTGGAGCCATGTTTGTTATCTGATTCTCAAATACCCTCAGCGTTTGTTCAACGACAAATTGAGAGTTTTAATTTGAATGAGCCGCATAATGTTTATGAGGGCAAAAAGCGTCAAGCGTGGACACCAGAGGATTATTAGATGCTCGTAAAAGCGTGGAATACTATTTCCACTAACGCTTTGGTTAGAAGCGGGCAAACTGAGAAGGCATTTTGGAAAAGGATTTGTGACTATTTCAACAAGCACAAAAAATCAGGTATCACAAGAACATGTGAATCAGTCAAGCAGCATTGGTTTTGGATGCAACCACAGGTTAATGAATTTAACCAATTTTACAACAGATTGGTGGGAGAGCATCATAATAGTTAGAGTGACGACCAAATAAAACAACATGCTCTTGAACTATACTATCAAAGTTGGAAAAAACATTTTTAACATGAGCATGTTTGGGTAATGGTGAAAGATGATCCAAAGTGGCAAACAGAGACACCAGTGCCTAGGCTAACCAAAAGGACAAAAAATAATAAAAGCGGTGCATACACAAGTTCTTATAATGCTGATACAAGTGTGGGAGTCGATGAGGAAGAAGTTGAAGTTCGTCCAACTGGCCAAAAAACAGCGAAGGAAAAATCTAAATCGAAGAGGAAAAGAAAAGAAAAAGAAAGTACATCAAGCATGGCCAAAGTTTTGATAAGTGAATGTAATGAATTGAAGGAGATGATGGATACTATAACAAAAAATCAAGAGCTGTTTGAAAGGCTTGCTGAATTTGATATATTGCTAAATGATACTTCGATTATGTCTCTCGAACAACGTGAAGTGCACGCTCAAATTTGTGCGATGATAAAAAAACATGGCTTTAAATAATTTAATCTAGGGTATTATTATTGTAATTTATTGTTTCATTGCATTATATAATGTATTTTGTTTTTGTAATGGCATTAAGTAATTAATTATTTTTTTTAAAACTTGTTCGCATTACTTTTAATGTATTTTTTTTAAACTTCTTCCTATTACTTTCAATGTGAAGACAACAATTAATGTTAATTGTTATTTCAATTTATTTATTTTTTATTTTGCGAATCATTTTGAGCAGTGTATTTCAGATTGTTGGCTTAATGTATTTTAATATTTTCGGACATTCATATTCATGTTTTCACTTACGAGTTTTATTTTTCATATTTGTCATTCAACTAATTTATAGAAAATATAATTTCAAAAAAAATTCACATAAATTATTATCCTTATTAATTAATATTAAAATTATTAAAATTGCAATCTAATTTAAATAAAAGTATTAAAAATTAGTTTTAATATATTTATTTATTGTGATTTTAGAATATTAATGAATTAATTGAGGAGAGAAATAATTATGGGTCTCATATTTGAGTATAAATGTGAGTATAATTATTATGAGTGAGAATTTAATAAAAAAAGAGTATAATAAAATGTTAATGTGATATGACAATCATACACAAAATAGATATAAGAGCATGCACAATTTCCTCATTGAGTCCCCATCAACAGCCTCTTCTCATTGGGGAGTGGCTGCTTTCTTCATGCGACTGGTCTGCACCAGCCGCATGAAGTGGAACCAAGTGCAACTGTCCTTTTTTTTAACCGTTGGAGGCTTAAAAAGAAGAGACCGTTCTTTTATTTTTTTAAATGAAAAAAACCTTATTTTTTCTCTATAAATACTTTATTTTCACTCGATTTCTCTCTTACATATAATTTTAATTTATTTTATCTCTTCTCCTATCAAACACACCAATCTCAATTACAATTTTGCCTCTTCTTTTGTTAAATGAATCCAAATCATAATCAATTTTTCTCTCAAAATCCAAATCCAAACAATACGTCGAATTCTCAAAGTATTCCATATGGTTTGTTTCCACTTAATTTCCAAAATTCTCCAAATGCCTAATACCCATTATATCCACAAAATTTAATTCTCTGCTGAAGTACTGGTGGCGTTAGTGTAGTAATATTAAATATGGCTGCTGATAAGGACGATAAGGACAGAGAGAAAACAGAGTTTTTCTTGGAAGATGATGAGGGAGACATTGAAGGTAATAAGATTGAGA
>CAODLS010660453.1:0-13320 GCA_948243855.1 Flueggea neowawraea | reverse complement strand
AAAAGGATGCTTATGATAAGCATGTAAGTGACTCGATGGACGTCACATGTCTCCTCCTTGCTACAATGGTTGCATATTTGTAAAAGCAGTTTGAAGCTATGGAAGTATTTGACATGAAGAGTCACATCAAGGAAATATTCCAATAGCAAACACGTCAAGAAAGGTTCTTGACAATGAAGGGATTGAATGAGTGTAAGATGGTTCCTGGAACTTCAGTTAGTGCTCATGTTCTCAATATGAAATGTCATCTTGAACAACTTAAGAGACTTGGTACTCTTCTAATGAAGGAGTTGGCCATAGATACGATCTTAGGGTCACTCTTAAGTAGTTATGACCAGTTTGTCATGAACTACAATATGCACAACATGGATAAGTCCATCACCGAGCTTCTTGGTATGTTGAAGAATGCCGAGAAAAGCATTCCTAAGATCAATGATGTGCTTGTGGTACAAAAAGGGAAGGGCAAAGGTAAGGCCAAACCAAAGTTTATTGGCAAAGGAAAGGGAAAATGCAAGCCCAATAAGCCTAAGCCAAAAATAAGCAAGGTGAAAGATTGCTTTCATTGCAATGAACCGGGGTCATTGAAAAAGGAATTGAAAACTCTACTTGGAAGAGATAATAGATGTTGTGGTGATAGTTTCATATTTTAATCGCATTGCTTGAGTGTTCATAGTTTCAGACTGATTTAGTTGTTTTGGAGCTTGCCTTATGAAGAATAATAAATGTTGTGGTGATTTGAAGTGCTAAATTAAAAAAAATTGAGAATTAGTGTGGGGAAGATAAGAGAGGTCAGTCAAAACAACAGTGACAAGTGAGTATGGTCCTTGTCCAACTAATATGACGTTAAAGAAATGCTTCTTGGGAGGCAACATAAGTCTTTTTAATTCATTGTTTTGAATTTTTTAGTTTTCTTCTTATGGTTTTTAGTCATATTTATTTTCTTAATTTTTGTTGAAATTTTTCGTCCAATTTTTGTAATTTGGTACTTTTAACCGCATTGCTTAAGTGGTCACAATTTCAGACTGATTTAGTTGTTTCAGAGCTTGCCTTATGAAGAATAATAGATGTTGTTGTGATTTGAAGTGCTAATTTTTTTTTGAAAATCTAGAATTAGTGTGGGGAAGCTAAGAGAGGTAAGTCAAAACTAAAAAAAAAAGAGTGACAACCACATGGTCAAACCTTGTTTAAGGATGTTTATATGTTTTGCAAATCATGTGATCATTGTCAAAAGACAAGACATATAGGTCGTAGGAATGAAATGCCTCAAACGCCCATACTTGTTTGTTAGATTTTTGATATTTGGGGCACTGATTTCATGGGACCATTTTCTTCATCATTTGGTAATCAATGTTTTCTATGTATCAAAATGTTGTCAGTGTTGTCTATGTATGTTTCTTTATTTTTATGTTTGCATGTTATTTGTGTGTTCATATGTATGTTTGCCCTTTGCTTTGATACGAGATTCATGTTTCATGGACATTATTAACCCTTATAAACCCATCTTTATGTAAACTTGGATTTCTATGAACATTAAATTTTGCAATGAAACCCCCCGATAATAGTAGGGGTGTAAATAAGCAGAACCACTCACGATCAGCTCGAAGGTCGGCTTGAGAAAAGCTTCGGAACATGCTATATGTATGTATGTGTGTATGTATGCATGTATATGTATGTATATGTATGCATGTGTGTGTATGTATGTGTATTTATATGTATGTATGTTTGTACGTATGTATGTGTGTATGTATATTTCTATGTGTTAAACTAATTTATAAAAAATATGCTCATATTTGGAATAGTATTTAATATTAGGGCCACATCGACAAAAGTGCAAGTTTGCACTAATAAGTCATGCTTATAAAAGTGTAAGCATGTTCACAGATGATCTAATATTTGATTGAACTGTTGATACAAGTTGAAACTTCTAATAGTTCTTGGTTTGAATACATACTCAACATGAGTTTATTGAACTAACTTAAAATTGATTGTATTTTTTGTCAAGTTTGAACAAGTAAAGCTAATTTATAGTTTTATTTGAGAATTTGTTAAGTTGAGCTTGAAAAGCTGGTGAGCTCGCGAGCCTTGTAACAATATGAGCTTAAACGAGATTTTGAGTTCGAGATACAACTCGAGTTCAAGCTTGAGCTCGAAACATTTTAGTCGAGCTGAGCTTGACCCTAAGTGCTAGAAATGAAGGAATAGTCTAAAATTCACACAAAACTCATGCAAGATGTGAACCTTTATGTTTTCTTGTTGTGTGTGTATTAGTCAACTTTGTTGAGTTCAATTTTGATGATGATGATTGCAAAAAATTCATGAAAAAGTTGCAAAGTTGCATATTTGATGATATTTGGCATCAAGGCACTATGTGCATTAATGAAGAACAAGGCACCTTAATGATCATCAAGGCACAATGATATATGAAAAAATGGCAACTAGGCACGTTGAAGATCCAACAACATGCATAGATAATGACTGAAGCTTAATGGCATATCTCTTTGATTCTCTAACGCGCACTAATGGAATATCTCTCTGAAGAAAGGCATAAGCATTGCATTCAAGGCATCAAAGTATATTGAAAGCTCAAGTGAGGATGATGATGAAGAGGCTGATGATGTGGAGCACCTCACAAAGAAATTCTATAAATTTCTCAACAAGAAAATAGAGGCAAAGAAGGCCAGGAAGAGGAGGAACAAATTGATTTTTTATGAATGTAATGAGTCATAACATGTCAAACCAGACTGCCCTTACTTGAAGAAACATGAAAAAAGGAGGAAAAGAAGGTTCGTTGATGTTGATTCAAGTTCCAACAGTGATGATGATGAAGTTGGAGGAATATGCTTGACATCCCATGCACATGTGGTACCCTTACCGTGAACTCAAATTTTATTTTAATTTCTTCATTTGTATGCATTCTATTTTTATATGTTGATTTTGTGTCTTTCATAGGGGGAGATGCATTTATTTATTGATTGATTGATTGCATTGATTGTTTTACTATCATAGGGGGAGACATGTTTTTGTTATTGTTGTGCATATTTTACAACAAATAGGGGGAGTTTTATTTCCAATATGCTACATTTACTTGTGCATTTGCTTAGGGGAAGTTATAATTGTGTTTATTAATTTCTTTGATTGATTGGGAGGGAATGTTCATTTTTCATGTCCTTTACAAAAAGGGCAAAAGTGTTACATGAATTTACATGATATATTTCAATTGGTATCATCTTTATTTTGAACATTGTGCTCATTATTGTGTTGGACTAACCAAGTTACAAGGATTGAAATCCTTGATCAAATTGTTTGTCATTGATGAATCGATGTTCAAATTCATGTATGTTTTGTCATCATAAAAAAGGGAGAGATTGTTGAGTTCGGTTTGGATGATGATGATTGCAAAACATTCATGAAAAAAGTGCAAAGTAACAGACTTGATGATATTTGGCATTAAGGCACTTTGTCGATTCAATAAAGTGCGTTAATGAAGAACAAGGCGCTTTAATTATCAAGGCATGTTGATATATGAAAAATGGCAACTAGGCACGTTGAAGATCTAACAACATGCATAGATAATGACTGAAGCTTAATGGCATATCTCTCTGATTCTCTAACGCGCACTAATGGTTAAGAACGCACATTATCGAGGAATTAACTCAGAAGTAGTCATCAATCCATTGCGTTGAGGAGACAATAAAATCAAGGACGTCCGCTATCACCATTGAAGAAAGATGAACAACGCACGTTGTTGGTGAATAATGTGTCTTCATGAGCTTTAGATGGAGACAAAGATGAGGTGCTCCTGGAGATTTGGTGAAGAACGAGCGTTAATGAGGAACAACCCGCGTTAATGATGGTGATGCCAATTAAGACAGAATTTTCCATTCTCTCACCATGGCTACTTCAAGGCTTCAACGGCTATATTCATAAGAGTTGTTATAAATAGACGTCCAAGGTCAGAAGAGAAGTAAGAGATGCCCTTGCTAAGAATTACTATTTATTTTATCTCTCTTCTCTATCTTTCAAACCCATTTGAGCTATTTATTTGCTATCTTACTACATTTACTTGTGCATTTATTTACATGAAAAGAGTGGTTGCTAGTGAGCCTTAGAAAACTAGAGGTTTAGGTTTTTCAAATCAACACTTTCAAAATTCATGCACATATTAAACAATTTTCAAATCAACACTTTCAAAATTCATGTAAACCAAAACAATCAGATAAGAAGTAAAATGCATGAAAAATTAAAAGAATGAGAAATTAGAAGTACCTAATGCAACGAAATGGCCAATTTATGGGCACGACATGCTTCAATATCGATCGATCGAATTAAAAACCTTTCAATTCATAGCTTTATGTTTGAAAATTTCAATTCACTTTAAACCATAAAGCATGAGGAAAACAACACATATGACAACTGAACGTAAATTTCGTCTAAAGAAAAATAATTACCATAAAATTTTGGGGCTAAGAATCTTGGACACACTTTCTGTCAGTGGTTATACTACCCGTTTTATATGCACAAATTGCCATGCCAAGCAAAGCCAAAGCTGTTTGTATCAACGACTTTGTTTGTAACGAGGATCGATGGTTATACCTCCATTTGCTTTATCTTTCTTAATTCTAATATTTTCTTGTTTGGAGGTTTAAACAAAAGGGGTGACTATATCAGTTTAGACTTTAGAGATTTAAATAGAAAATATTTGATACTTCAAAACTTCAAATATATAGTATTATTTTAGAAGTTATTTTGTTTGTTCTTAGAAGATTAAACTATCGGCCTTTCAGAATTAGAGTTTACTACAATATCAATAAACAATTTTAACTCTAATATGTAGTTTTTTTATGGTTAACTTTAATATATAGTTAGTCACTGAAATTGTTTTAAGTGATGGGTACGATCTATTAATTTGAGAAAAGATCAATCTGTATAGGTTGGATTCAGCCGTATGGTGACGTTTCTCTGTTTGTCGAATTTACCCCAAAAAAATTATCGTTGAGAAAGTACCAGGATGATCATCCATATTACAGATAACCTCTATTTTCCTTTCTTTATCACCTCAATAATGGTCTCTTAACTTTCTTCTCTGGTCCTCGTCTCGTCGATGCCCTCTCTGCATCGTCCTCTTTTGGACATTCCCTCTCCCCCAGAGCCTCTGTGAAATCTCTTCAACAAGAATAATCAAAACCTTATCTGATGAAATTTTTGTTGTTGAACCGTAACAAAATCAATTAATTTTGAATTGGATACAGAAAGAGATTCAAATGTTGTTTTATTAGGAGAAAATATGTACAAAAAGGCCAGTTTATAAGCTTTCTAGATGGTACTTACAATATTTATGCCACCTTATTTTTAGCATATTACTCTTACATGAAGAAGAAAAGGATTACTATGTAAATATATTTCTAATCCTCAATCCGCCAATTTTGAAAAGAACAAAAAAGAAGTTATCATAAACTTCGTCAAGGTGTTAATTCATCTTTCTTCTGTTCATATCTTCTCAAATCTTTCGCTGTTGTTCTTTTCTTCTAAAGAAACAATGTCCATATTTTCTGTTTTGTTGATTGTCACCCAACACTTCTAATTTCAATTATGAGATTAACGAATTTACAAGCGTGTGTTATACATAAATTTCAAAAAAAAAAAAGACAGTTTAATTAGCTGGTCTTGGCCAATTCAGCCAATTTAGCAGGCCCCATGAGCGCTCTGCCATAAGCTATAGGTGACAGTAATTTCTTTGCTTTCCCCGCATAAGCTCTTTTTGAGAAGTTATCAAAATCATTTGCTTCAATGGCGTCTAATACCTGTATGTACAGAATTAAGGATGCGCACACCGGCCTTCTACTAGCTGCATTCAGCTCTGCAACAACTTTCTCTGCCTCATCGAAGAACATTCTCGCGCGCTTTATTTGATCCTTCATGAAACTCCTCCATTTATCCGTCACTTTCCCGTTGAATATGTCTTCATCTGATAAACCAGCTTGCGCAAGCTCATCCTGCGAAGGTATATTCTTCCTCTTCTAGCACTGCGAAGAGCTAACCAAGGTGTACGATTGTCAAAAAAGTACACAAAACTAACAGCATTTCAGTTCGAGATTCACAACTTCAAATGCGAGCAATTATCGGCTTATCACAAATTATATTTCAAACACATTCCTTGCTGAAGGCTCCCAGTATAGTGAGCTCAACCAAATCTTATTAATTACTTGGATGCTATAATTTCAAACAACATAATTCTGCTCAAGTTACTCTTTTGTGTTACATGAAGGAATGATTAATTTGGTTAAGAAGCTTACTCTTCTCCAACGTCTCTGAGAATGTTTGTTAGCTGATTAGCAATCCCAAGGGATAATGCAGCATTGTAAACACTTTCTGTTGAAGCTTTCGATTCCGGAGCTATCCCCATTACTGGAACGCTCATAAGCCCAACAGTCCCAGCAACATAATAGCAGTAGAGATAAAGTTCATCGAAGTTTTCATAACGCGATTTTTGCAAATCCATTCCCATTCCTTCTATCATGTCCCTAAAGGGCTGTAGAAAATGATAACAGAGAAATGGTTACACACAATGGACTTTGTTTCAAAACCAAAAAAAAAAATCTGCAAATATTAATGGAGCTGGAGTCAGGCTGCATCATTACCTGTATATCAACAGGGTACTTGGAGACGGTATCAGATAGAGCAGCATCATACATATCATAATCACAACCTTTGGTATACTATTGCGAAGACTCAGTTGCCAGGGTTGGTGGTAACTCATATGGCTTGCTAATATGTGGATCAGATATTATATAGAGGCAGAGTCCTAATTACATTATCAGTTTCAGATTTTATCAGATCGGATCAGTTGGTCCCATGTCTATTAGATGGATATCAGTATTACGTATTTATATTCGTGTGACCCTGTGCTTTTTGCTGAGTTTGCAATCTTTTTCTAAAAACAGTTTTCGACTTAAATGTGTATTGAATACATTTGTATATTATGGTATACAACTATCTACATACGCGCTGTAGTTTTCCAAAAAATTTTTCAAAACGATCTTTGTGAGACCCATATCAGGCGATCTGGAGTGTTATCCCTCACTGAGTTTCTCACCCCTTCCTCTAACCTTTTAGGTGATTTGACATCCAACATTTGATAAATCTTTCATGCTTAGTGAGACACTTATATCGAGATTGCAAGTGCCATAGTTATTTAGACATACGAGCTCCTCACCGGGATACTATGGGTTTATGGGTGTTGCCTCCATTTTGACTTTCTGCCATATTATGGATTTTTATTATATATTTTTTTGTGCTTATATTTCGATATGTATGCTATACTTAATACTTTATATTTATAATGATGCATCTTTATATGTGTTGCTTGTTTTGAACTAAACTTTTGTTTTACGAAAATGGTTTGTGAATGTTTCGATAATTATTTGCGAAGTAAGTTCTGTATAACCGAGACTTGTGTGTGATGGGCCAGACTTATTGTTCGATTCCTCTCCTACGCCGGTCATGGCTCTTTCGGGTCGTGACATAGCATCTGGTATAAAGCATACAACAGTTGAAGTTTTTCAAGCATGAGCTACTGGGTTCAATACTATGCACTTAGAAGGCATTCTAAGTGCACAGTGCCTTCTTATCTGCTGACATCATAAAATTCTTTCACTCACAATCGTTCTATTCTTGACTCCAACGGCTACAAACTTCAAAAAGACTATAAATAGGCGTCTCCAACATCAAAAGAAAGAGAGAAAACCATGGGACAACTTGGCTATCTTTATTTCTCATTATTTCTCTCATTGTCATTTTAATACCCACTTTTGCTATTTTCATTTGATATTACTCTTGGGTTGTGTTGAGCATTATATATGTGTTTTTGGGAACACAATTTGTAATAGTCAAAGTTTTTGATTGAGGGTTGTATAGGTTTCCTTGTTAAGCCTTAGAAAAATAAGAGTGTTGCTAGTGACCATTAGAAAACTAGAGGTGAACGATTTCCTAGTTGAGCCTACAAAAACTAGAGGTTTGGTTTGATTGTTTAGTCTATAAAACAAGGTGTAATAGTTTGCTTATTGAGCCTGCAAAAATAAGTGGTGTAAACAGTTTCTCTCCACCCGAAAGTGAAGAGATAATGGATTGAAATTCTTGAGTGGATCTCAAGAAGTGGACGTAGGTCAAGGAGGACCAAACCATTACAAATTAAGTCTTTGTTTTCTTGTCCCTTACTCTCTTTACTTTGATTTACTTTGCTTTAAATTGTGTGAATTGGATTTTCTTTAGCTTCTGCATTTGACTTTGTTATTTGCCTTTAATTTGCAAAAGGTTTTTTACAAAGCTATTAAATCTCTAAAACTCCAATTCAACCCCTTCTTAGGGTGCCATTCTTGGGGCCTACACATAGATATGAAGGTTTGACTATTAACAGAGCTCTTTTCTTTGATGACAGTGATTACTTCTATTGGAAAACAAGAATGATGGTGTTTCTCAAATGTAAAGCCTAGGAATTTTGGGAAGCAATGGAAGATGGTCCTTATGTCCCTAAAAAGATTGTTAATGGTGTTGAAAGGACCAAACCAAAGGAAGAATGGACCTAGCATGACAAGAACACGGTGCGCTACAACAATAAGGCTATGCACAGACTTTTTTGTGCTTTAAGCAAGACCCAGTTCAACAAAGTCTAGCAATGTCCAAATGCACATCTCGTCATTTAAATCAAAACTTTCTACTCTCTTACAACGGCTATTTCGAGGCTTCCAATGGCTATATTTCTAAGAGTGGTTATAAATAGACGTTCTAGAGCATAAGTGAAAGTAGAGAGACCTTTGTCAGACTTGTTATTTATTTTCTCTCTCAATTCTACCTTTCTAACCCATTTGAGCTATTTACTTGCAATCCGATTTCCGAGTTAGTGTGAGATTAAATCTGTTACACTCTTGGGTTGATTTTGTAACAAGCAATGTTGTTTGCTTGAGGGTAGAAAGGTTTTCTTATTATGCCTTAGAAAAACAAGAGTGGTTGCTAGTGAGCCTTAGAAAACTAATGGGTAACGATTTTCTAGTTAAGCCCATAAAAACTAAAGGTCTGATTTGCTTGTTTGGTCCATAAAAAAAGTGAAAATGGTTTTCTAGTTGAGCTAGCAAAAACTAGAGATTCGGTTTGCTAGTTGAGCTTGCAAAAACTAGTAATTTGGTTTGTTTGTTTTGTCCTTAAAATAAGGTGTAACGGTTTGCTTGTTGAGCCTGTAAAAACAAGTGTTATAAATGGTTTCGCTTCACCCAGAAGTGAGGAGTTAGTAGATTGAAATTCTTGAGAGGATTCTCAAGGAGTGGATATAGGTCAAGAATGACCGAACTACTATAAATCAGATTTGCTTTCTCTCTTCCTTACTTTCTTTATTTTTCTTTATATTTCTATTATCTTGATTGTGAATTGGTGTTTTATTGGTTCTACATTTAAATTTGATTTTGTTTATAAAGAACTTCGTTATTTGTCTTTGAATTGCAAAAGTTTTCAACAAAGTTTCTAAAAATCTTAAAACTCCAATTCACCCCCCTCTTGGAGTGCCATTTGCATTGGGACTAAGTATTTTCCGAACGTACCTTGACCAATTGTCTCTGACGACTATTTCTAAAGCGGTGACTTAATGAGTACTAATGTTTCGTAACGTCTCTCATTTGATGATGAGTAGTAATGTTTCCGTGTTACAACTTAAGATTAAATACTCTTAATGGAATTTTTTCCATATTACATCAATTGTTCTCAACTCTTATTTTCCTGTTTTCCGAAGATAAGAGTACTTGAGATAGCATGTTCTTTCTCCCATATAGCATGTTCTTTTTCCTTCTTTGCGATTAAAGGTTAAGTATATTATTCTTGTTGTCACTGAATGTGAGAAAGCAAGGACTTTTTACAGCTAAAGCTCAACACAGGGAGTGATAAGTATCCTAGGTACTTAAATGGATAATTAACAAGTCAAAATTGCGTTGACTTATAGATCATTCCTTCAAAATTTGGAACCCTCTACAGCCGTCTGTTGTTTCCTTTTCCTTCTTGATTTTACCCAATTTCAATTTGGATTTTCTCTTGAACTTTAGCCTCAATTCCAATTATTTGTCAGATTTGCTGCTAAATTGCTTGATTTTCTCTATCTTGATTCCATCAAATTTTCCAAAAAATTTTCTTTTCCATTTTGACTTTATTATTCTTCCTTAATTGCTCAAAGCCTTCTAGATTTGATTATTCTTCCTTATATAAACTTGATCTGATTTTATTTCTCCCCCAATTTTATTCAATTGACTTGCTTCTCTTCAATTAGAAATTCTCCACTAATTGAGCGATTCACCATCTAATTTTATTTTCACATTTGATTTCTCCTCCATCACGGCTCCATCTGCATTAATTTCTCAGAACTTGGATTTTATTTTCTTCCAATTCAAATAATCTTCCAATTTTATTTGCATTAATGTCGTACCGCTTGCTCTTATCGACTGACGACTGCGCGACTTCCAGTGTGACCGCCTACTTTCAGTGCCTTGTAGGCTACATGTCGGTTTGACTGTGTGATCAACCTCTCGTGCTTGGTTTTGATGATTTTATATTTTTGCTACTTTCTGTTTTATTTTTTCATTTCTTTATTTCTTGATTTCCTGACGCTCCTGACAACATGTCATCTTCAACAAGAAAATTGGCTGCGATTTTTCCACTTCACTTTCTTTTTTAATCTACTTTTTCGTTGCTCCATGAAGTTTTCCGAGGGCCTAGTGCCAAGTTTTTCCATGTATCCATCCTAGAAAGTCACGGAGTTTACCACCTCGCAGAGTTCATCATCTTCACCACCTAGTCAAATTCACAACCTAGCGGAGTAGATCATCTCCATCAACTCGTAGAGTTCACCACCTCACGGAGTTCATCATCTCCATTACCTCGTGGAGTTCACAACTTGAAATAGTGTTGGATCACGCATTATCAACATTAAGATCATTTTATGTTTTGATGATGCACAAAAGGTTTTGATGATGCACAAAACGTTTGACTTAAGGAAAAATGCGTTGGCAAGCTAAAAAATACGAAACTAGCCATTGCAAATGGCGAAATGTGCATTCGTCATGAAACGCACATTGAAACACTCGTCTCATGCTCTAGAAAGGAAGAAACATGCATCTTGTGCCCTAGAGTAGCCAAAAACAGCATTACATGCATTCCAACGGCTAGTTACTTTACTCATACGGTCATATGGTATGAAAAAGCTGTAAATACATCAAGAGAAGGCAAAGAAAGTGTGAAACAACATCAGAATCCATTGAGCCAAATTTCATATCAATTCCAACTAAGAAAAACAACAAATCAAGTTAGAGATCAAAGTTCAAGCATAAAAATCAAATATTCAACTCTAGCATAGAGTTTCATCTTATGTAATCCTTTTTATAGATTTTGGGTGTGGGAATGGTTTGTTGTGAACCTAATAAAACAACATTGTGAGGGCTTTAGAGGTGCGAGCCGAGAATCAACATTGTGTAGGCCGTAAAAGGTGTTGAGCCGCAATCAACCTTGTTGTGAGGCTTTGTTGGATTGAGCTGAAATCAATCTTCGTTATAGTAGAAATCGTAAGTGTTAAGATTGTTGGGTTTCTTATGTGAATAAACAACATCAAATGTAACGGAACAACCAATAATATCACACAAGAAACATCCAGGAACACTGTATGTAATCATAATTAATAAATAGGAAGTCGGATATATGCACCTTTTTATTTTAGCCGAATTGCCTTTCTCCAAAATCTGGAATTGTCGAATTGCTTCCTTTGATTGGTGTTGAGCTGAATGCAATTGACAATAGGGACTGCCAAAAGACGACTCCCCTCTACTCTCTCATACACACAAGATCGTTGATTATGCTAATGTGTCCTAGCACTTCTTTTAGAATATCTATTCTAAAACTCACAAAGTAATTTTCTCTCTTTGAAAGTGGCACTTACTAATTCGGTTTTGCCTTGGAATAAATTGAATGTCAAGGTGTGTATCCTATTTATAGGCATATGAGAAGACCTAAATAGGTAACACTAAGAAGCTGAAATTGTTTTTCCTTGCCCTCAAAGAATTCGACATCTTCCTATTTTAGAAGATGTGTGCCAAATTCTTATCCTAGTCACACTAGGATTTGCTTTCATTGTCTTACAAGAATAAACACTTGCTAATTAATTTTGTCACATACAAATTAGGGTTTTTATTTTCCTTGTCAAATAAGAATAAAACTCCTAATTAGTCATAGACTCCTAATTAGTAATTGCTTGTACTGAATTCATCCTTGTCACACAAGGAAAATGATTCTTAAAAATAGGAAAGAGGAGCTGAATTTCTCCCTCCCTTTTTAGGTTTGTATGCCGAATTTTCTCCTCCAATTTAGGTTAGGAAAGGCTGAAAATCACATGGGTTGTATTAATATTATTGGGCTTTTAATTATATGATACATTATCATAAAATAAATCACTCACATGGGCCGAATTATGTCACACATAATTAAATAATTATAACCATGATAATTGGTGATTCATATTAAAAGCCTATTACATTAATGGATTATGTATTAAATTTTATTTAACACATAAATTATAAAACTCTGAATCATTATTGATTAATCAAATTAATTATCTTAATAATTCAATTACTACAAATAGAGAACCTTTGTAACCAATCTAGATATTTATTGTGTGCGATCATGTAGGTTCATTCAATGTTGGCAATGAAACTAAAATTAATTTAAAACCCATAAATCATAATTGGTCTCTAGCAAGACATTATGATTATCCAAATTGAAATGAATGTCAATTACGAATCAACATAACCTAATTACAACCTTATACAACCCTTTGCCTCTCGATATCAAAATTAGCATAAGGCATGGAACTAGTCACTCTTATTTATGCTAAAACATTTCATTGATCTATAAGTGATCTTGACTAAGTCAAACAAATGATAACACTTATCCCTTTGTTTGGATGTGACCACACACTTCTCAGTTTCACTAATCAAGTGACCGATGATATCTTCTCTCTCTTCGAGAGTGGCAATCCCTTCACTTCACTCATATTTCTTAGCATGACTTATGGCATACCCAGTCATACCCATACTTGTTACTCATTACAAATAATGTTAGGCGTATGTCAAAGTATACGAGAAATCACCCAAGAATCTATAGTGATTTCAGGTCGAGGGATTCAAGTATAAGTGTTGTATGAGAAATACTTATGACCTTTCAACCATGTAGCATTCTCATAAGCGGATCGATCAAAAATACTATTCTCTAACATGTTCTTATGTTCTCTGATTCATATCT
>CAODLS010660364.1:0-11007 GCA_948243855.1 Flueggea neowawraea | reverse complement strand
GGGAAGTAAATATTTTGATTAATGTTTAAATTTTTTGGTTGATGACAAAAAAGAGGGAGAGTGTTATGCATGAATGAAAGGGGTAGAAATTTTTTTTTTTGCATTCACTCCTGCATGTTACTAATCAAATGACAAAGATGGAATCCTTGATCAATTGTGTTGCCTTTGATGCAGTAATTAATCCTTCAAAATTTTGTCATCATCAAAAAGGAGGAGATTGTTGGATCATGGGTGATCAACATTCAATTCCTTATATGTTTTGATGATGTACAAAAAGGTTTTGGTGATGAGCAAAACGTTTGACTTGAAGAGCAACAAGTTGGAGAGCTCAGAATTGCAAAACAAGCCACCGCATGATGATTAACGTACGCAGTACACGTGCAACGTACGTTGCAATAATCCGCAACGTACATTATCAAATCACAACGTACGTAGACGTGGCTCAGAAAGAAAACAGAGGCTACTAGATCATCAACAATGTAAGTTATAAATGAACAATTCACATAGAAGAATTCATAATGTACGTAGATCAAGTACAACGTACGTTATCTGGGAAGTAGACATGATCAACGTACGTCACAAGTATTACAACGCACGTTGACTAAAATTCAACATGATCAACATATGTCTTATATATTGCAACATACGTAGTGAGGGTCACAGAAAGCTGCAGAAGCATTAAATGCACTCCAACAGCTAGTTTCTTCAAGGCAACGATCATATGGCATGAGAATGCTATAAATACATCAATAGAAGGCTGAGAACGTGTTGAACAATCTTATAATTCATTGTGCCAAATTTCCTATCAATTCCAACCAAGAAAAATAACCAATCAAGCTAGAGATTAAAGTTTAAGCATCAAACTCAATTATCCAACTCTAGCATAGAGCTTCATATGTTGTAAACAGTTTATATACATTTTGAGAGTGTGAGAAAGATTTGTTGTAAGTTTATAGAAAATAACATTGTAGATGTTTATTGTGAACATAAGGAAAACAACAATTGTATAGGCCTTGGAGGTGTTGAGCAGGAATCAACCTTGTTGTATTGGCTTTGTTGGATTGAGCCGAAATCAATCACCGTTATAGTGGAAATCCTAAGTGATGAGACTTAAGTAGTGAACGTAGATAAGGTTGGCCGAACCACTCTAATTTCTTGGTATTGATTTCTCTCCTCTCATTTCTAGTCGTTTCCGCTATCCATTCCATAGACCGAAAATTCTCCAACAAGTTGGTGTGAACTTTTGAATTTTTGTTACGTGAAATTGAGATACTTGGAAATTGGAAAGATTAGTCCAAATTGATGGTTAAGTACACAATCAAATTTGAAATAGGTTAATGAAATAATTAGGTTGGATGTTGATTGTTAATTATGCGATAACCTTAAACTTTTGGTGAATGTACTCGTGTTGTACTTATAATGAGTTCATCGTACTCAGTCCGTACTCAGGTTGTACTCCACATATAATCGGTATTTGCTGGTCAACATAGTCTTCATAACACTACTTTGTACTCAGGTTGTACTCCACATGTACTTGAGTTGTATCATGTACTCGGGTTATACTCGAATTGTATTATTTCTCATTGCCTTAAATGGTTTAGTCAAAGTACGATCAACTTTCTAACACGTGTTCAAAACGCGGTCAAATTATTGTATTTTTGAATATTTTGTATGTTTTTCAAATGTTATTGTATTTGAGAAATTCTTTTTTTTTGTTGCTTATTTGTGGTAATCACGCAGAAAATAGCTACTGTAACTTTCAATAGTATGTTAACTTGGATTAATTTAGGATTAATCAAAAACAAAAAAAAAAGTGAATAAAATATTTATTTAATATATTAGAGAGATTTATAGATCCATTTATACAAATATTAACTATTAATTGATTTAGTATATATATATAAGAACCTACATTAAATTTAACTAAGAATTTCCATATAGAAATTGATTTGGTATCAGGATCATACGACTAGAACATTAGAAATCGAGAGTCTAACTTGCACCATTAATGGACCAAATTCATGGCAAAGTTATGTTTGACTAGCCATTTGACAACTCAGTCTACTCCACACATTCCCACCTATATATACCCATCAATATCATATCCCGTGAAACTATTCATACAACAACAAAACATAAAACACCCAAGTTAAAGCAAAGAAACAAGTGATGGAGGCAGGACAAGCAGCAAAACCAATGATTAAAGTGGCAGCAATATGTGGCTCCCTGCGCAAAGGCTCATTCCACCGTGGCCTACTCTGTTATGGTAATAGCTAGCTAGAACCTTTTTGTTTTAAATTTGGGTAGATATTCCTGTTTTAAATTTAGGGCTGACAATTTTTACACGATTATACAATTAATTGGTACATGCTTACGTCATGATACGTTTGATTGTCTTGCAGCAATCCAGTGGAGTAAAGAGTCGGTGAGTGGAATGCAAATTGAGTATATAGACATATCAGCGTTGCCAACGTTAAACACTGATCTTGAAGGTGAAGATGGTTCATTTCCTCCGGTCGTTGAAGCTTTTCGCCAGAAGATTCGTGAGGTTGATAGTGTCCTTTTCGGCTCTCCCGAGTATAACTACTCCGTTACAGGTAATTGCACTTCTATTGATTCATTAATTAATTCTCATGTTTGTTTGCATGAATTCAGAAAATTTTTAGAGGGTAAAAGCAACATTTTACTTTCAAAATATAATTTCGGAAACTACAGAAATAATTTGGTTTTTTCTTCTACAAGTAATTGCAACTGCTCTCACAGAAATCAAGTTCCCGACTCTTGATATAAATAAAAATGACTCAATTTTAGACCTTTCTGTATCTCCCACACCCCTAGTCACCCATACTATAACTGAAGTCCAATAGACTTGTAGTTTAGTATTGTTGGAGCCATCTCTAGTGTTAATATTAATTTCAATTTGACACAGTTAAGAGGAAAGTCAGGTTAATTCTTATTCAAAATTCTGCTAGGTCCTTTGAAGAATGCAATTGATTGGGCATCTGGACCTCCAAATTGTTGGGGTGATAAAGCAGCTGCCATTGTAAGTGCTGGAGGAATTTTTGGAGGTGGCCTAGCACAATACCATCTTCGTCAAATTGGAGTTTATCTTGACCTTCATTTCATTAACAAACCAGAGTTTTTCCTTAATGCATTTGCACCACCAGCAAAATTTGATAGTGAAGGCAATCTAATTGATGCGGACGCTAAGAAGAGGCTTGAAGATGTTCTTACAAGCCTGTGTTCATTTTCTTTGAGACTCAAAGGAAATTGCTAATGATTTCTTGTTGAAATGTGTGCCTCATTCTTTTAGTTACATTAAGCTGCAGTGTAATTATATTGCTAAATCATCTCTCAATACATACAAGTGTGATTGATTTTTTTTTTTCAGAAAAAGATTTTGTGGTTCCGAGTGAATTTTGTTCTCGTTTCATGGCTAATTGATAATTTCGTGTTGTTTTACAATTGAATATGGAGTTCGTCTTCCCAAAAGCCTCGATTTGTGCCATTGGACTTCTTCATTCGGTTTAATTTCCAAAATCTCGTTTTCTTGTAAATTTATATGAAGACAGTGAGTTGCCGCAAATCCATATACTAGTCAATTAATTAATTTATACTAAACTTAGTAAAAAATTTAGAAACAAATTATGTTAAAATCTAGATCATAAGGATCTTTTATATTCTAACAGATTAGCTCAGACATTTATAGATTATTATAATTTATAGATATAGATCCTCTACTATCATGATATGTTTTATATTATGCTTATAAATGTTGGTTCTGAAGATGAAGCATATATACAAAGGTTTAGTATGTATTTATGCCATCGTAATGGTGTGCGGCTCGAACGATTATTTTATTTTGAATTAATTCAAAAATACATCTCAGTAAAATGGTATGTTTTATATTATGCTTTTGTCCACTCATATAATAATTATATATATATGTATATATATATAAAATTCCTAATTTGAAAACTCAGGAATACACCAAAATATCTCAACTAGACTGGTACCTCCATAAGACCGTCATCATAACCAACAACCAGCTTATTATTAATAAAAAGAAAAAAAGAACATACACTCTTGTTGAACAAATCTATAGTTGGGCATACCCAACTTATCTGAATGAGCAAGGTAATTACAATAAGAAGGAAGAGAATGCCACCATTGCTCATTTGCTAATCCAATAGCATGTCTAGCTAAGGCATCGGTAACACAATTGCCTCTCTAAATATATGAGAGATTACAAAATTAATGGATTGGGTAAATTGAAGGCAATCCAATCATCTTGCCTTCCACTGCCAAGGAATGTCAGTAAAGTTATCTTTGAAGCAGTGAACAACAAAAAGGGAATTTGACTCCAACCAAACATTGTTGCATCCCATAAGACAAACTTATTTATGGCTATAATTGCTGCAGCTAGTTTAGCCTCAAAGGCATAGCATGGACTAAGAGGAGCTGCAAAATAGGATATCACCAAGCTGTCACTGTTCTAGAACACTCCAGCAGCACCGGTTTGCCCAGGGGCCTGTAATATTGTTGCCCCATCAACATTAATTTTCAGCCAAAAAGCAGGAGGAGGCAACCATTGCACTTTGACAATACGCGGAGCCGGGGGGGTAATGTTTTGTATGCCAAAAAGCTTAAGAGTCATTAAGTCATCTACCAAATTCCTCATCAATCCCACTTGAAAAATATCTGCTTCCTTTATGCCCCTCCATACCATTCGTAACGTGTTAGAGATAAAAGGATTAATATCTCCAAAAGTGCTATGGTTTCTCGTACTCCAAATTTCCCAAATTGTGGTGCAAACACCAGCCATTAAAAGAGCCTTCACCTGCGAATAGGAGCTAGAAAAAAATATCTTTATTAAATATAGCAACTAGAGACGAACCATTTAGCCTCTGTTTGAAAGCCGAGTTTAGTGAATCCCAAATACATTTTGTAAAAGGACAATCCATGAAGACATGATGAACTGTTTTAGTTTGTGATAAAAATAGACTGCACGTAGAGACAATAATCATTCCCCTCTTAGTGAGTGCATCATCAATGGGTATCTCAGAATGGAAAATGTTAATGTTGGAGTGATTTTCTTGATCAAGATTGAAGTCAAACCTTAAAAGAATCAATTCAAGCCAAAGAGGGATGGATTTGTGAAGGAAACAAGCTGTTGGATGGACACAGATGGACACATGGGCATGGCGCTGCCCGTGTACGACTCTGGAGACAGATTGGAAGCGAGTTGGGTGGCCACAGCCGTGGCCGTTCCCGTGGTGCACCAGGATGCATTTTTTTGAGACACGAACGCTCATTTTTGTCCATGTCTTGACTGGTTTTGACAGTGTATTGCTTCTCTTACCCGTGTATTGAGTTTATGATGGGTTTGGGTAATGGTTTAGGGTTTTCCTTGTCTATTTTAACTTGTATTCCTTGTAAACTATAAATAGGTGGATTGGGAACAATCTTGTATGCTTTTGAACGCCGTTGTAAGCCGTTATGCTTGTTTTAACTCTGAATAGTATAATTATTTGTGCTCTGCTCGTGGACGTAGATCGAGTTGATCAAACCACATAAATCTTATGTTCTTGTGTGATTGTTCTTTGTTATTCCACATTTTTCTATTGCCGATTTTCTCCTGATAAATGATATCGGAGCAACAGAAGTTTGTTCATAAACTCTTGGGGTTCGTTCTGCAGAAAGAAGATGTCTTTGTACAAATTCAAGATTGAGAAATTCAATGGATCGAATGATTTCACTTTGTGAAAGCTGAAGATGAAGGCAATTTTGGTTCAACAAAAGTGTGAGGAGGTGATTGAATGTGAAGAGAAATTACCAGTAGAACTGACAGTGACACAAAAAGCGGAGGCTATGAAGAGAGCGCATAGTACAATTCTATTGAGTCTGATAGATGAAATCTTGAGGGAGGTAGCTGATGAAACTATTGGAGCAGACTTGTGGTAGAAGCTTGAGAGTAAGTATCAGAAGAGATCTCTGTCAAATAAGCTTCATCAAAAAAGGTGGTTGAATACCTTGAAGATGTCAGAAGGCATGCATGTAAATGTAATAGGATTGTATTAGATTTGAAAGGTGTTGGTGTTGACATTGAGGAAGAGGATCAAGCTATGTTTCTGTTATATTATTTGCCTAAATCATATGAGAGTTTTGTTGATACTATCATGCATGGTAGAGATGTAATTTCTGTTAATGATGTTAAGGATGCTTTGTTGTCTAAAGAACTGAAGATGTTAACTTCTATTTTGGGTGGAGATAGAGTGGAGTCCTGGTTATCCGTAAGTAAGGGCAATAGAATGTGAAAGAATCATGGTTTGAGGTGTTATCACTGTAAAGAGATGGGGCGCATAAAAAAATTATCCACATAAGGGAAACAGTAAGGAATCAATGGCAACAGTTGTTCAGGATAATTCTGATGAGGGTGAGAGTAGTGAAGTGCTGACAGTTACTGCATATAGATCTGAAGATAGTTGGGTTATTAACACTGGTGATGAACACATATTTATACGTATTTATGTGCATTAATTTATATTGTTTTGAATACGAATTGAGCGTTTGTCATTAGTTTTGGTACTTCTACGCTTTATATTTTGTTTTTCAGATTAATTGATGTTGTCTTGATGAATCGAATGAAAGTAAGTCTAAACAGAGCTTGAACGATGATATTTGAGGGCTTTGGAGTGAGACACGACCTAGGAATGACAAGACACGGCCGTGGGAGACGTGAGGAAGCAAAACCGTGCAAGACTAGACACACACGAACAGAAATTAGAGGTCTATGGCCATGGAGGAGGGCATGGAGTACACTGGAATGATTAAATTATTGGACACGGTCTGGAGCAAGTGGACACGGACAAATGGGGTTAAGACACAGACACGGCTTGTCCGCCAAAGCAAAGATCAAGACACGTACAACCTTTGTGTTCCATGGACAAAACTGCCTCGGACACAGACATAAACTGTGTCCGTGTCTTATGTGTAGCCATGGAATTGAAGGAATTATGAGAGACACGAAAGGGAGCAGCACGATCGTGCCCGTGTCTTACCTTAGATGCCCTAAATCGCCTATTTAAGTGGGTTTTGACAATTAAAGTGAGAGAGCCGACTTGGGGGATAAAATATACATCTTTAGAGGTCAGAGAAGGTGGAAACAAAGGAGAACATCATTGGGCATCAACAACGAAGGGATTTCGCGAGGAATTTGAGGATTCAATCATAGATTTTCCTTCTCTCTCTAGATTTCTCTTTGATCTTGTTGTATATATCTATATTGTTATGAACTAATTATATTGCGTACCTAAATGTGATGAACCCTAGGTAGATTATGTGATGTTAGATTTTGTTATTCATTCAATTGGTTTATGGATTGTGACTCGATTATGATTTATATTGCGTATTGTTGAATTGATTATTGTTGGCCTTTCGATTCCAATATTGATTCGTGCATGTGTAATCGAGAGATTTTGTGTGCTATTGAACATTCATAATTGAGAGGAGTTGCATGCAAAACTAGAGATAGGTCGACATAAATCCTCCGGATTAGGGTTAAACCTAATAGTAAAATTCATATAACAGAGTGTTAAAGCAACGATAGAGGTTTTAATTAGGAAGAGATTCTGGTTAATCAACCTAGTCGTTAGGCATTGGCTAACTCGAGAGAGATATTAATATACCTTAGGAATTTTCACGGTCCAATTGCCTGAATGATTGTTTGAATAACGAGTCTTTATCACTTAATTCGGTGTAGGGGGATTCAGCGTCTAGGTGTCATTTTCCCATCGTTTATTCTATCGTTTAATTTGAGTTTGCAATCATTTAGTTTATTTATTTTATATATTCGAAATCATTTATTTTGTAGGCTAGATAATAGAGGAAGAGTGAGTAACTAATAATCGTAGTCTCCGAGGGATACGACACTCGGTACTCAAGGGTCCACTTGCTATAGACGATAGGTACATTTGCCTTAGTCTTTAGGTGTAGGCCGAAGAGCATACCAAATGGTGCAACTTATCACATGACTTTTTCCAAGAAACTGTTTGATTCTTTTAGAGAATGGAAAGGCAGTGTGAAATTAGGAGATGGAGAGAAGCTGAATGTTGAAGGCAGTGGATCTTTGAAGATTAGGATGCATGATAGGATGGTCAAGAAACTTAATGTTTGGTATATCTCGGGGTTGCGGAGAAACTTGATTTCTGTTGGTGCTTTGGCTAAGCATGGTTATGTTTTCTTTAGAAGAGGTAGAGAAATTCGGGTGTTCAAGGGTTCTTCGGTTGTGATCAAGGGTAAATTACAAAATGGCATTTACACCATGATTGGTAACTCGGTAGTTGCTAATGGTTTAAGGACTATTGTGAGTTCTGCTGGAAAACGGGTGAAGTTTGTGATCGAGACTCTGGAACATGTAAAGATTGATCAGGATGATTCACGTGGGCTAACAACAAGTGAACCATGATATGGTAATTGTGTTGATGATTTTCAAAAGCAGTCACTAGAAGACACAGGAAATATGTAGAGTATTGTGTTGTTATGAGTGGATGGAAAGCTAGCTAGTGATGGCAAGTCCATGCTAGACTTGGTTTTTTGTTGCAGGACTTGAGACCCTTCAAGGTGGTGTGACAAATGAGTGATTCAGAATTCAGAGTTGGACAGGGGAAAGAAAATTCACTTTAAGGTGAAGAATTGTTAATGTTAGAGTGATTTTTTTTATCAAGATTGAAGCCAAACTTTAAAGGAATCAATTCAAACCCAAAAGAGATGGATTTGTGAAGGAAAATAAGCTACTGGATGGATACAAACAGACACACGGGCGTGGAACTGCCTGTGTACGACGCTGGAGACGGATTAGAAGCGAGTTGGGTGGCCACGGCCTTGCCCGTGCCCGTGGTGCTCCAAGACTTGGCCAGGGCTATGGCCATGCCCGTGGTGTACTAGGATGCTTTTTTTCAAGACACGGACTCGTGTTCTTTGCCTTTTCTTGACTAGTTTCAACCGTGTCTTGCTTCTTTTGCCCATGTCTTGAGTTTATGACTGGTTTGGGTGATGGTTTAGGGTTTTCCTTGTCTATTTTGACTTGTATTCCTTGTAAACTATAAATATGTGGTTTGGGAACAATCTTGTATGCTTTTGAACGCCACTGTAAGCCGTTGTGCTTGGTTTTGAATCTGAATAGTAGAATTACTTGTGCTATGCCCGTGGATGTAGATTGAATTAATCGAACCACGTAAATCTTGTGTTCTTGTGTGATTGCTCTTTGTTATTCCGCATTTTTCTATCGCCAATTTTCTCATGACAGAAAAGTCTCCAACAAACTACGGACCTTGTTGAAGGCAAATAATGCTTCCGTAAATATTTATTCTAGGTCAGTTCAGGCTGAGATTGGAATCACCAGTCACGAACCTCCTTGGAAGATACATTACCATTCTTACTCTTTTTCAAAATAAAGAAATCTTGTTAGTGTGCATTTCATGCATATTTTCATTAGCATTTTAATGTGGGTTTGCATGCATTACGTTTGCATTTGTGGTTTTATGTTAGTTTATATTTAAATTTGTTCAAGGACTAATTTGGTACAAAAGGAGTGGATTTGGAGCTGTTTTGTGCAAAATTGGGTTCAAAGTACTTACAGCAAGGCCTTGACATAATGGGTACTTTCCTGAAACGCGAATATATTGCTGAAACGCATGTTCATCCTTAGGAAAATCCTATTTTGGCACGAGAATTAATAGGAAACATTGCCTAAACTAATGGAGACCGAGATTTGATAGCCCTAGGTCATTTAGAAGGGTATTTTGGAACAAGTAAGCAATTTTTAATTAGATTACAAGCTATGTATTACATATAAATACCTAAATATCAAATTTATTTGTTCTCATTTTCCGTTTTGACTACAAATTCATGACAAAAGAATAGCTTTTTATTCTTGAGTGTTCTTCTTTACATTATGTGCAACTAAATGTTTTTTCTAGTCAAGGTATAATTGAAGTTAATCTTTGATAAATCGTGAGGTTATGTTCTTTTCAGTTCTTTACTGTTATTCATTTATTTTATTTTTGTACTTGAATGCTTTATTATTCTGTTGATCGACTTGATGATGGTCACATTGAATTCGTTAATAGAATAATAACAACTAGTTAGATTCGTAGATCTGTGATTGTATGGTTAGCACTAGTGGTAAGTTAATGATGTTGCTGTGATAACGAGTTTCGACTGTCATTAGCAGAATAAAATAATCTTGCTTGAAAAAACTGTGACATTCGAATTTGTTGGCTTGGAAAGGTTCTTTATAGTTCTTAATGCTACTGGTAAATTGAACTCTAAAAGGACGTCCCAGGGGTTGTTTATTGGTTAGAGAAGTAGTTTACAAGGAGTCCTGGAACTACCGAAACAATAAATAAATATTGGTTACCGAGTGTATCACCTGTAACTATAACCTGCTTGTATAAACAACATTGATTTATCTTTTTGTGATCTGTGATTGATTTACAAAGTGAGATGAAAATGTACATTGGCTAAGTTTTCATGATATTGATTTCTTCCTTTATAATTTTACATTCTTGTTTTAGTTAATTGCTCTATTTGCTTTATTTTCATTAAAATCTCAACTTTGTTTTAATTGGTATTTTTCTGTAATTAGATATAATTTTTACCAGTTTATGTGGATTCGACTCTACTCACCGCTGTCTTCAAATTTATTTATTTTTAAACTTAGAGTAGAAAATTAATTTGCTCGTTTCAACACCCATCAAATCCTTATGAACTTTCAGTTTGCAAGACATAATATCATTAGCAATATTTGGGAAAGAAGCGCAAAATCTTGGTGGTAAACCCACTCGTTACCATAAAATACATCCTTTACCCGTAGCTCCAAGCGTTTCTAAACAAAAAGAGGAAGATTCAGCACATTAGAAATCCTATAACCGAGCCAGTTTCCATTCCAAAAGCTGATTGTTGATGAAGATGAGGCCACCCATTGAGAGCTGCTCTCTATATCCC
>CAODLS010660317.1:0-18906 GCA_948243855.1 Flueggea neowawraea | reverse complement strand
TGATTCCTCAATTAATATGGTTCAAGATTATAGTGAGCACCTGTTGACTACTGCTAACGATCTTGTTAAAGATCATTCTAGTTGGATGTTAGATTATGCTGTTGACATTCATATTTGTAGAGATCAAATTTCTTTTGACACTTTGTAGAAAGATGGAGATTTTGGCTATGTATATGTAAGGAGCAAACAAAAGTTGAAGATTGAAGGCATTAAAAGAGTTTGTCTCAAGCTCCATAATGGTGTTGTCAAAACACTTGCTGATGTGAAGTATGTGCCTAGTGTAAAGATGTGAATCCAACATCGCTTAGGTATAAAAGTGTGAAAGGGTCTAATCCCTATAAATAGGTTTTATGATATAAGTACTTAGTATCACAAATCATGGGCTAGTTAACTAGAAATGTAACTTGGACTTTAGGTTTATAAGAGTGAGAGGGTTTTAACAATTTCGTACGTCCAAAAATTGTAACAGTTATTTTAGTGAAGATCGTGGATTTAGGTCTATTGAAGAACCGAACAAAGTTAAAAAATTTTTGTGTTCTCTTTTATTTTTCTTTATTTTTTTGTGGGTATGTTTGTGCCCTAACACCCATTTTATTCTACCGTCTTTTAAATCTAATGACTCTCAATGCCTTAACAAAATCGCTTGTTGTTTGTCTCTGGTATTCATAGATATGTTATGTCTTGCTTTGCTTTGCCTAAGAATTTTTGTTAGGGGTTAGATGCAAAATCTATTGCCTTTTGATGGGGACAACAAGAGGATGAGAGGAAGATTCACCGGGTTTGTCAAGACACTTTATTCTTGCCAAAATGTTTGGGGGGAATTGGATGAAGGAACATGGAATGGTTCATTTTTTTTTTGTTGATTAACTATTGAATTATACACACATATGTAATATTTATAATTTTATTTATTGTTATTCTTTGGTAATTAAGTTTTGTGAGGGTAATTTGAGTTGAATTTTTTAAGAATTTTATTTTTCTAGTAATGATATTTTTGTCTATTATTGGTGGTATATTTTTACCTTGTCGTGAAACCAAATTTTTAGACCTACGAGTTACCAATATTTGTATTCCGTGTGTGTATTCCATTTTAATCTCACTTTTTCTCTCTATTATTTCCTGGACATTAGTTTATTATTTAAGAAATATTATTTAGTAAACTATCCGATTCCTTTTCTTACAATCTCTTGAAAATATACTTTAATATTTCACATTAAAATGGTGTTGTAATATGTTATATATTTGTCAATGTTTTTGTATAATATTCCCTTAATAATAATGAAATATTTTGTTGATCAATTCTGTACACACAAACGATCAATGTAACAGTTCAATATATTAATGAAATAATTATCTACCAATATCGTTTACTTATAAAGTGAATATACCTAAAAGTATTTTGAAAAAAAAAATAGGGTGATTTGCCAAAATAGGTTACAAAACAAAAGACAATTGCTCAAATACAACACATATGAAAAACTTATCAAAAATAGAAACACAGAATAAAACATTCCACAAATACAACATTTTGACCGCGTGTTGACCACGCGTCAGAACGTTGACATTGCTTTGACCACACTCTTCAAGCCAGTGAAGTGAGTGCAACCAGATTACAGACTAGAGTACAAACAAAAAAAATGAGAACAAATAGAGACCAAACACAAAATAAAAAAATGAGTACGTATGGAGTACAACTCGAGTAAAAACCGAGTACAATAGGAGAGCAACATGAGTACAAAACCGAGTACAATAATAAAATGAGACCAAATGAATCAAGTTATTTAACACTTATTAGTTAGACCAACAAAATCTCTACAAAAAAAGAGAGTACAAATGGAGTTCAAAATGAAAAACTGAGAATAAATGAGAGACTGATTCTATAATTGTCAAATATAGAGTACATTTAGAGTACAACTACTATTTAATTTAGAGTACATTTATTTTTTAGATATGATTCTGTAATTTACATATTAGAATGATTTAAATGTAATTAAATGAAGGACTGATTCTATAATTATCAAGTATTTTAGGAAATTGCAAAATTTTAGCATAGGCCCCATCTTCCATGGCTGTAGCTAGGGTTTACAAACCCTAGCCACCACTCCTCCAATTGTCAACTTCGTCGCCTCCGCAGTTGCGTCTCTATACCCACTACTCACTCACGTCGTCGTCAATTCTCTCCCTTCTCCTTCATCTATCTTCTCTCTTCCATAATTTCTTCTTCCTCCTCCACTCCCTATCTTTCCGTCTGTTGTTGTTGCCGCCCTATTTTTCTGTCTTTTTCTTCCTTCTTCGTCGTGTCTCGATCTTCTCTCCCCCTCTCTTATTGCTTCTTTCTCTTCCTCCCTCTTATTGATCTGTTTCTTCCTCCCCGTCGCCTTTGCTTCTTCCTCTCTCTTCTCCCTCTGTTTCTTGCTCTATGTCACCTCATAATCTTCCTCCTATCATTCATGATCTCGATTCTCCTCCTCCTCCTCAATGGAAGTGACTGTACGCGACAATCTAGAGAGAGACCGCATCTGCATTTGCATATCATGCATTTGGTATTGCTACAGTACCACATTTCGATTGATTTTTTAGATATCTCTTGATATATATTTGCTTGTTTAGCTTCTTTTTCCTGTCAGCAAGACCAACGACCAACAAGTGGGGCTTGATTGACGATTGTTCTTGGATTTCTAGGTGAGTGAATAGAAACTTCAAACGTATAGGTTGTGTCTCAAAACTAATATTGTTTTTGATGTGTTGAACATGTAATATGAAAATGGACTAATTTGAGGATTGGTTAATTAATAAACTGGTTATGTGTTTAATAATCAGTATTATGTTTTGAAACTGATATATATGTTTTATCTATCTACTTACGAATTTTGATGCTAATTGCATGCTATGATTTTATACTATGTAATAGTATAAAATGATTTTTGTTTTCTAATATGGGGCACCTGTGCTACGGGTAGTAGTAGCCTTTGGTATACCATTGTATGAGAAATCCCAGCTACCAGGGATGTCGGTAGCCATGTGTTTTGATTGAACACATGATATGTTAGTGATTAGTGGTGAAGTCCACATCACATATGTTCTAGTGCCAGATGCACACATTTGATACGATCCCATATTCACGATACATATTTTTACTCTGAAGTCCACATCACATATGTTCTAGTGCCAGATGTTTTTTGTGCCTGCTGTATACGAACATTTTAGAAATTGATTTTCGAACGCTACTATTTATTAGCGTGTGTGTGTGTGTGTGTATATATATATATATTCGAACGCTACCATGTATTAGCGTATGTGTGTGTGTGTGTGTATATATATATATATATATGTATGTATATATATATATATATCCACATATATTGCATGTGGTAGTTTTGAACTATTTTCAAAAACAGTCTTTGTGAGACACGTGTGAGGCGGTCCGGAGTATTATTCCTCACTGGACCCTGACCCCCTTTATTTTCTGTCTATGTTGATTCTTGTATCTTAGGTTCACAGATTCTGGCTTCGACAACCGTTCCGCATCTTGATTACCAGTGATGCGTCTATTGGTTAGTGATGCCCTTTTGTCCGAGCTTTTCCTTTGTATTGTTAGAGCTCCGCACCGGGATGCTGTTGGGTTACGGGATTGCCACTTTGGCTTTTGATATGTTTACACTGATATCATTTTGATACATTCATTTATATATATATATATATATGATTTCATATAAACTTATTTTATATCTCGTTGATAAATAAACGTTTTAATAAATATTTTAATAATCAAATAAATTGGGTTGTATGTTCAGAACTTTTAGGCTTGTGCGAGATAGGCTGAGCTCCCATAGATGGTTCATCTCATATATCGGTCATGATCTGAAAACAGGCCGTGACAGTCATATTTGCTTACAACAATCATTATCATAGCAGTATTGGCATGGCACCCTCTGAGGCATTATATGGTAGAAAATGCAGAAGTCCATTATATTGAGATAAAGAAGGAATGTGAATATTGGAAAACCTAGAGTTGATACAAGAGATTGTGGATAAGGTGAGCATTGTAAAAAATCATATTAAAGCTGCTCAAGATAGACAAAAGAGCTATGCAAATCAACATCAGAGAGAGATGAAAAATGAGGTTGGTGATAAAGTATGTTTACGAGTTTCACCTTGGAGGGGAGTAATCAAATTTGGCAAGAAGGGAAAATTGAGTCCGCGTTATATTGGTCCCTATGAAATCATTGAGCGAATTGGTCCAGTTGCATATCATTTAGCCTTGCCACCCGAACTATCAGCGATTCATGACGTATTCCACGTTAGCATGCTACGACGGTATAGATCTGATCCTTCACATGTGCTTCAGAATGAATCGATGGACATTATAAAGAATCTAAGTTATGTTGAGGAACTGGTGCAGATACTAGATTATAAGATTAAACAACTGTGTAATAGAGTCATTTCACTAGTTAAGGTGTTATGGAGGAATCACTTGACACAAGAAGCAACATGGGAAATAGAGGAAAGTATGTGAAGATATTATCTGTACTTGTTCTTGGGGTCAGGTATTCAATTTCGGGACGAATTTCTTTAAAGGAGGGGAGAATTGTCACGTCCGTAACCAACATTTCACACATACAAGCATGCGTTGCATATAACGTATATAGTTGCGCATTCATTTGGCATTGCATATATTATTGATACATGTTTTATATGGTTTTAGAATATTCTAGAGTGGGTTTACGAGAGTAATAAAAGGTATATTTATAATGGAATCGGGGGTCAAAAGTGAAGTTATTAAGAGACAGGACTGAATGAGTAGTTTCTTAAACACATTAGGATATTTGAATTAATAATTTAAGTGGATGATTAAAAAAGTAATCAGAAGAATTAGTGGGTGCTAAGTGTCAAGAGATAAGAATGTGCAGAACAGGTGTTAGGAGTTGAAGTGTGGTGAAATCAGGTTGTGCCACCTAGTGCTTAGGAGGTGCCAGATATGAGTTATAGTTAATCAAGTAGGTCTCATTATTTTCGTTCTTAGATCACTGAATTGAGAGACAACAAGAGAGGAAAGGTAGAGAAAGGAAGGGAAAAGCATTTCAGCTAGGCATTTTGATTTCTGGGTTCCAGCATCATTTGCATTTTAGGAGTCTGATAAGTGTTTTTGTTTATTTTACATGTTTATTATGCATTATAACATGTTTTAAAGGTCTGATATTGTTTGGAACATGATTTCAACATCTATACATATGAACTTATAGATGAGGTTGTTAGCATTTATATTTCAGTTTGTTCTGGTGATGCTATTTTGAGGCATTTAGAAATGGAATTAGTTAAAGTGTAAAACATAAAATTTGTTTATATATGTGTCAAGAATATGTCTGTAAAATTTCAGGGGCTACATAAGAGTATAATGGTCAGTAGCTAAATTAGCATAAATACGGACGAATGTGTGCGTAGAGTCCATTTGAAGGATGTAGGGACTTATTTTAGGTATAAACATCCCCTTATATGTTTAGTGTATGTGGTTAAAATTTTATAATGATATGAGTTAATTTTGGTTGTCGATGGAAGAACATAACGAAAATCGACAGAATGCGTAAATAGGCTAGATTTGTACCACACCAGTTGCTGTTGAGTAATGTACGCCTATTAGGGGGTTTAAAACTAATGATAATGTCTTGAATAATTCCATATATATGTATAAGTGCATATTAAAAGTTTCCAAATCAGAACATTCATCAGTACGTATTGCATCCATACAACTGCACATACCCACATTCAGTATTGAAAGGAAATCATGTGCTTATGTGTATTAGGTTAACAAAATTTTGGAGATATTCCAGAGGCAAGCTAGGAATGTGGAACGTGAATTTGTACTATGAGTGAACATCATTGCATTCTTATTGATATCTTGAACGTATATATTTTATTTGTGTTATATTGAGTTTTTTGTATATATAGTATCTGATTATATATTGCTTATTATTTGTTGGGTTCCTCATTTAGTTACGACTCATATAAAGCGCAATATTTTTCCATGTATCGCAAATTAGACTTGAGCCAGTTTTCAGAATTGTAGATACACGTACACGACAGAGGTCGAAATGCCGCGATCACTTTCTCTCTCTCCATCACGCATGTGCTTATAGGGTGTTGAGGATGAGATCTCTATTGCTCATCATATTTTGTATCTAGTTGATAAACTTGTATTGTCTTATATATTGTGTAACTCTGATTTTGTTAATCTAATGATATCGGTAGATTGAACTTGTTGTATCATTGGTATTACTACACCTATATTGATATGTGCTATAGAATTATGTGAATATATACTATAAGGGTATGGGTGTTACACATCAATTTTTGCACAAAAAAAGTAGGTAGGTTCTATGCTCAAGTTTCTAGTTTGTGGGACTGTTGAATGGGATTTTGTTAAAGAGAGAGATGGAGAGAGAGAGAGAGAGAGATGCATAAGAATGAGGTCGGGATGGATGAAGAAAAAAAGGGTATAAATTGTCATTAAAGATAATTTTTTGTGGGATCTACATGTCATGTCATCAAATCTGAGGTGGCACATTAGTGTGAACTGATGGAATTGATCGATAAGATATGATAGGAGTCTTTTGAAAATTAAAGGACACGACAAAAGAATAAGCTAAACCTCAAGGACGCTAATATAATTCTCTAAAAAAAATTAGTCATTCAACATTAGGTGAAATGCAGTTCTGAATGGTTCTTTGTTTAGCCAAAAGAACGAAATTATGTCGATCAACAACATTCATTTATTAACTTTTGAAAATGGATTGATTGATAGATTTATTTTGAAATCATCATATTGAAATATCATAAAAGAGGAACAAAATGTTAGCACTAAAAGAGTACCAAAACTTAATGAAATTGATGTTCTATGTCTATATTTTGTCAAATGGCATTTATACCCCTTGAAGTCTAGTGGCAAGGGACGCTGACCTCAGTTTGCGGGGCGCAGGTTCGAGCTCATGATGGAGGGATGTAATCCTGGGTTATCCCATACACGGACCCGTGTGACGCAATATAGCTGGGTTGTTCACGCCTTGAGCTGCTAGTCCTCGATGTGGTGCTACGGTGGCCACACTCATGCACGAGCCTAAGTCCGCTACCGGTGTCAGCTATGACTCACAGGAACATTCCGTAGCAGGAAGTATTGCCTGCATGGTAACGCCTAGCAGAGGAATGCTACTACTGGTCGGCCCCGATTCCCTTTTTGCCTTAAAAAAAGCCATCTATTACGCATATGGCCCAATTTTCATTCATCGCTTTGTCACATTTGCATTATTTATTGATAAAATATATAGAGCAGCATGTAGTAGTGGTCTGTATTGGCAAGACAGATGTATAGGTTTCCAATTAGTAAACCTAATATCAATGCCAACTTAATTTCAAAGTTGATACATAGTTTGCAAGCATCACCAGGGAATGTAACACGCAAGCAAAAAATTCTTAAGTTTTGCAACATAGAATTATTAGTATTATTAACCAAAAATAACATGTAACATTTTCTCTGTGTAATTCATTGTCAAAGTTTAGTGTATTTTCAAAACATTTTTCATTTGATCCTTGTGTTCATCTCCCGCTAGTTGAAATTTGTGGCTGGCAGAGTAAAGAGATGGGCCAGAATGAGTTCGTTTTCTAAAAACATAAAGACATAAAAAAAGAATCATTAAGAGCATCCTCAACACACTTTATAACAACTCCTTCGGAAAAAAAAAATTAACACCTCCTTCATTTTATAAAGCAAAACCAGCTGAATTCCTCTCCAACAGCCAACTCTCTTCATTTCTTGAGACATCGCTACAGTGACTCTCTGACGTTAAGGAGCCAAAAGTCGCTTTATATTATTATTAGGGTTAAATATATTGTTGTTCTTGAGATATAGTAGAATATTTTATCCGGCCTCTGAGTTTTGAAAATTTCTTTTGACACTCTTTGAAATCCTTGAAAAACTCATTTACGGTCCCTAAAAAAGCTCCTATGCGGTCCCTGAATAGCTCCTCTCCGGTCTCTGTTAGGGACAACAAAGGAGTTTTTTCAAAATGCAGGGACCGCATAAGAGCTTGTATTATACCTCAGGGATGCTAAAGTATTATACTCTTATTATTTCTTTTTTTTTTTCTTTCTGCTATCATCAACTTTTTTTTCCGTTGGTTTATAGTTGTTGTTATTTAATTTTATTAATACAATATTAAAATAGGGAGTGTGATAAAAAGTATGTTGTCATATGTATAAATTTCAAAAAAATAGTTTATTGATCATGCTCTAAATCTTAGAAACAGTAGAAGATGAAGTGATGGATCACCTTATACATTAATTAATAAGAATATCTTAGTCTTTTTATAACACGACATCTACTGTATAGGAAAATAGAGTACAGGTGATACAAGGGACGACAAAGATGCATTCTCAAGATCCCAATTAAGATGCTTTCGAAAGATTCCAAAAAATTAACACCGCTCTTCTCTTTTAATTAGGTGCATGTAGTGTGTGAGAGATGAAAGAAGTCCAACCCACTCACTCATTAAATGACATGGAGAAAATAATAGCAAAGATACACTAAAAATTTGGAAATGCATCTACACCATCCCCTATACCACCCAACAGTGACCCACCTTTACAACAAGTAAAATCTTTTTACATTGGCAGTTGAATTTAACCGACGGAAAATGAACAAAGGACCAACTTAGGTTATTTCCAAAGCACAAGAACCAATTATAATAAATCACTGAATCTCAAGGAGGACTAAAGAAAGAATTGACTTACACAGTTACACTAGTGTAAATTTCATTCCTTTTATACCATTAGAAACAACTAAATTATTCTCACTACCAAAGCAGGAAAGTTGTCCAAGCTAAAACCCTTGCTGCTGAATTTTTTCAGATCGAGAAGTTGTCAAAAGTGCGGCCTATGACTAAGAATGGCAGAGAACGCAATAACCAGTGGAGAGTTCCTGAGGGAGGCTTTGTCAAATTGAATACGGATGAGGCGGTTTGTGGAGAGACAAATAGTGCGACTGTTGGTGGGGTTATAAGGGATGACAAGGGTTGTTGGAAGTCGGGGTTTGCTGTTAATATGGGGAATTGTTCAGTTATCGAAGCTGAACTGTGGGGGATTTACCATGGGTTGAAACTCTGCCAGGAGAAGAACTTGCGAAAGGTTTGGATAGAGACGGACAATCTAGTTGCAGTGAGTTGGATTCTTGAAGAGAAACTTATGTCACCATTTCACTAAATTTGGTGTGTTTTTTGCACCAAATCTCCTCCAATGTCACACCATTTTACCACACCATCTTGGTGCAGTGAACTTGTGTCACTGTTCACTGCACCATCTTGGTGGTATGGACTTCTTTTTTTTTTGTTAATATTATTTTAGGTTTTTTCTTGCTAAATTCAATTTGTATTTTTTTGCAACTACATCATTATAAATTGAGGTGTAATAAGTTTTTTCTTGTTTATTTTAGTATTATATATTACATTTTTAATTTAAATTTAATATTTTTTAATGACATTTTATTTATAATATATTTTAAATGTACTTTATGATATGTGTTTTAATAATTAAAATAATATGATAATAATTCACTATATAATTTTTTAAACAGCAATATCTAAGTATTTAAATTTTATAATAGAAAAATAAAAAATTATATTAATACGATTTAAAATATATTAACATAAAATTTAAACAATATAACATAATATTAAAAATATACTGACATAAATATTAAAAATGCAACAAAAATATTAAAATTAACTAAAATAATTAATTAATATTGTTTAAAAATTATTTTTAAAATTCGATCCTCCAAAACAATTAAAGTATTGATTAAAAACATTTAAAAAATTTTGAAATTATTGGCCTTGTTCTTCAAATCCTTCAACATGATATTTTTTTTCTTGTTGACTTTGTTAGTAGTACTTAATATTAATTATAATTATATAATATTTTAATTGTTATATTTTATAAAATTTATAATTATTTATAATGTTTAATTAACAAAATTTATAAAATTAATTAATTTTTAAAAATGTTAATTTTAATTTTAATAATATTTTAAAGTTCTAAAAATATTATATAAATAATAATTAATATTTATAAATTTATTTAATTATATATTTTAACATATTAAAATAAAAAAAGGAAAAAATATTTTATGAAATATATTTTTTAATATAAAATTTGATATAATGTATTAAAAATAAAATAATAAATAATATTAAAATTATATTATTTTAATATAAAATTTAGTACTGAATGTCTGACCTAATAAGTGCAGCTCATTCATTGCTGTCATTAGAATATTGATGGATCATGATTGGACTTTTGTGCTGAAACATGTTTATCCTGAATGAAATAACGTGGCTGACTCTTAAGCTAAATTGGCTTTTATGCTACCGGTTGGAATGCATGAGCGTAATGAACCACCGGATGGTGTAAAATTGTTGATTAGCAAGGAAGCTAGAGATGACACGTAGAGGAGATGAGTCTGTTCGTTTGTTATTTTCTGTGTTTTGTTTTGTCGGTGCTTTGTTTTATGGTATTTGTTTTGTGTATGCCTAGGATTAAAAATGAGTCTTTGTTTTACTTCTGTTTGTCTTTGTTTTAGTTTGTCTTGTAATTATAGTATTTATTTATTATAAATAAAAATTATTAATAAAATTAAATGAAGTGTCGCTCTTTTTTATATAAAAAAGAATAAGTTGTCAAAATTGGGTAATTAATGTAAGTTGATCCTTCTTTTATAAATTAATAAATTTATTGTTTTGCCTCCGTAAGGTCGGGTCTAGTGAATAAATTATTTCTCATGGGATGAAGAACAGATGTCTCAATTTGATGTGTTGGATCGGGGTCTGAGGACGACACATGAAGCTATCAGAAATTTGTGTAGACAGTTCTAACAGTAAACAATGTCACACACAATTCAATGGATTTAGATCGAAGAAAAGAGCAACAATTATGGCAACAACAGGGGGGCCAATTTGTCCTCTCCACTTCTACTCGCTCAAAACCCGAGAAAGATTCAATGCAAAGAAAGAAGAAAAAGATTTGCTTTTTTACCATTCATTGCTGATGTGGTAATTCTGTGAAAAGATCATGTCCTTTGTCACACATCAAGTGCCCCACTCTGATTCCAGATTGTTACTGAACCATCAAATTTAAATCCACATGTCACTGTTTCAGATCTATATGTCACTGAAGCCTCAAGATCATGGATCTTCTTGGATCTGGAATACCAATCTTACAAGTTCAATTCTTGAGTAATATGTTTGTAATTTATTGATATTAAAATAATATTTAATATTAAAAAATTAATTTAATTTTTTTATGAAAATAAATAAAATAATTGATAAAAAATAAATTCAATTAGTTATTTGGCTTCAGTTTAGAAAAAAAAAAGTGTTTTATCCTATCTCTGCGACCACATAAAAACTTCATAGAGAATCAAATTTCGAAGAGCAGATTTAATTCATGTCATTTGATCATTATAGGTTTTAGTTCTACTTATAAAAAAAAACCCTATGACTTCTGAAAGCCATATACTCTTTTTTTTTTTTATAGTGTATGAATAAAATTAAATTCTACTTAATTTAATTAAAACAAATATAAATAAAATATCTTGGACTTGCAACACATTATAAAAAAAGGTATGCAAAGTTGTTGAGAAGCCAAATTACGTAGAAAATAGTCCCGAAGTCGTTACCCTAGAAGTAAAAGATGAACAAAGTAAGGGCATCTCCAACATTAGATCTCATTTTGGGTCCAAATTACTGTCATATTAATTTTTTATTAATCACTTTCTCATTAGACTCTTCTACTCTAACAATTTAGACTCTCGTATAAAACTCACTATCACTCAACTTTTTATTTAATTTTCTTTTACAATATGTACTATATGAAATACATTTTTCTACACAAATAATTAAATATTTTTAATTAGTGAGAAATTATATATTTTACAAATAATACAATAAAATTTTTGTATACAAATATAAATAATTTTGAAATAAAAAAAATTAAATTGTACTAAAAAATAAAATTTACTACATAGATGTTGAACTATTACAAAGTTAGAGTAAATAACATTATAAAAAATAATAATTGAAGACATTTTCTAAAAAAAACAATAAATTATTCAAATGAAAAAAACTAAAAAAATTAATAAAAACAGAAAAAATAAATTTTAATGTTTTGCATTAGATATAGAATTTGAAATACTACATATACGTAACTCGTAAAGATTACATACAAATTAAATTGACATTAGAAATTAAATAGCATTTGAAATTAAACATTGCATAAGAGACATAACAACTAAAATAAAAATACAACAAAATTCTCATTAAATTGTACAAAAACAATAAAATTTACTACATAGAAATTGAACTATTACAAAGTTAGAGTAAATAACATTATACAAAAATAATAATTGAAGGAATTTTCTCAAAAAAAAAACAAATAAATTATTCAAATAAAAAACTAAAAAAATTAATAAAAAATTATATATTTTAAGAATAATATCAGCAAATTTTTCTACAAAAATAACACCTAAAATTAAAATTGAATCATACTTAAAATCAATCTATTATTCAAATAAAAAAATTAAAAAAAATTAAAAATAGTTTTTTGACACTGGACTCCGCTTGCAGGACGGTCTTCTGCTACAAACCGCCCCACAAATGGGGGCTGACATGTGGAGAACCCATGCCAACACAGGGCCAATGGTTTCGTTGAAGCCACCCTAAATGCTGAGCAGTCAGCACCATGTGTTGGTCAAATCACCAAAGTAGTCAAAATATATAGGTTTCTTTCTCTTAGCCGTTACTATATCAGCTTGTTGTATTCACTAATTTAATTAAAGAATCTCACAACCATAAGAAGATAGAAAAGTTCACCCCTCGAGAGTAGTCTAGTGGCAAGGTGCGCTGTCCTCAGTTTGTGGGGTGTGAGTTCGAGCTCATGAAGGAGCGATGTAATCCTGGGTAATTTCAATTATTACGGACTTGTATCACGCAATAGAGTTGAGTTGATTAGGCTTTGAGCTGCTAATCCTCGATGTGGTGCTGCGGTATTCACATTCATGCACGAGCCCAAGTCCGCTGCTGGTGTCAGCTATGACTCATAAGAATATTTTACAGTGAGGAGTATTGCCTGCATGGTAATACCCAACAGAAATATGTTACTACTTGTCATCTCCGACTCTCTTTTTTATTAGTAAAAAGAAAGAAGAAGACAGAAAAGTTCCAAAATTGAAATTTCAAACACTGCTTGCAACGATAAGGTATTAAAAGTAGGATCTGTTAGATTTTCGTAATGTGCTCATCGAATAATTAAATCAATTGGTTTAATAACTCAAGTGCTAAATTCCTATTGATTATTAAAAATATATTATTTTAGAGATTTTCGGAATTAATAAGTTATGTTGATGACCATGACATAAAGCTACAAGAAAACTTTAAACTGATCATTTCTCTACCTATAAAATACACAGTTATTTTTCATTATAATAACTATACGTACGAAAATCTTAAAGAAGTAAGAGAAAAACGCAGTTTGATGTCGTTCTTGTTTGTGCTCATTTGTTCGAATTTGAATCTAGCCATAGAGCAAGGTACGTTTCTGCTCTTGATTACGTGTTGTATGAAAATTATAGTGTTCTAAGATCTTTAGCATTAAGAATAATGCAATATTACGATTAATTATTATTGTAATTAAGTTTTACATGTGGTATCAAAGCAATTGGTCATGAACTTTATAATTTTCCTTTTAATAGATGGATTTTATGATATTTTGTTTCTGTTGCGCTTGTTTCGATTCAATTTTTTGCACAAGTCAATGCTTTGATTTGAATGATCCCTACTTCAAACCTCATATTAAGTTCGAATTCAGAATTGCTTGGGCAATTATTTTGGATTTAAATTGAAGTTTCAAGTTTCTTTTAGTAATTACGGCTCCCGTTTATGCAAATTGCTTTTGGTGAATAAATTAACCGCATGCCCAATTTCATTAAATATCTTTTAATGATGAATTATACACTCAATAATGTTTTATGAGCCTCACTCTTTTGGATCAATATATGCTTGGTTAATTTGTTTTCGTGATGCTTGCCGAAAGCCCTTCTGTGATATGTGAATATCATTTTCTTTAACAATTGGGCATTAATAGTGTTTCACTTTAAGACTCATGGCATTCTGCAAAAGTGAATGTTAATTAATCCTAATAATTCATGGGTAATTGATTTTTGATTTATGCAAGCCTTATAAATGAAGCCTAGTGAAAAGTAGACATGGCCGCAGTTCAGGTTCAAATAACTTGTGAACCGAAACCAAACCACCCATTAGATGGTTTTGGGAGGTTCAGTTTCAATTTCGATTTGAGCCGGTCCGGTTGGCGATTTCGATTCGGTCCGGTTCAATCCAATTTTTTTATTTTTTTAAATAATGTTAAAACTGCTGGTTTGGTCAAAATTCCTGGTTTAAAAGGGTAAAAATCGTTGGTTTAAGAAGTTAACTTTTAGTTTATGAATGTTGAACCGCTAGTTCTGGTTAAAATCACTGGTTTAAGAGGGTTAAACTACCGGTTAATCGGAGGTTCAATAGTTTGGGATATCTTAAACTTGAACCGGATAGTGTTTGAACGGTTTCAGTTCCGGTTTGGGCCGGTCCGATTCGATTTTGGCCACTTTTGGTGAAACGTGCTGAATATTTGGTTTTATGATTAATCACCCTTATATGTTAATGTTGTATTCTATGATTTTTTTTTTCTCATGCCTTATATTTGATAAGGCTTTATGATGACAGTATGTTCATTTACTCTACTGTATTACTCTACCGTATTCGTATAAGCTTGCCCTACTGATTTGCACAACATTTCACTGTATTAAGGCATTATGGTTCAAGTCACACTGAATTTGATCTTTAAGTTTTGGATCCCCCATCCGCTGTAACTTTAGTACTTAACTAATGCTCTTATGTACTACATAATTTTTTTTTATGTTATGTTTCTGAGATTAATGCCCACTTTTTATGATTAATATTCACATTGACTTATACATTTATGGCTATTGCTATGAAATAAGTAAATTGATATTTCATATATGTTTTTGACTTCCGCTGCCGTGTATGTGTATATCATATACACTCATATGATTAAAGTGAATTGAGATCTGTATAGTTTACTGTTATGGATTTTTTAAATGGTGATAATGAATATTTCATTTACTGTTTACTTTGAATTAATATTAAATTTTATTATTTAATTTGTTATTCATATTAAAGTAATTTGTTGGTCATCAAAATGGTCACATTAGAAAATACTTATGAATATCGCATTATATAAATTTCAGTTACCTATGATTATGTGATGTTAATAGAAGAAATGATGATATACATAGTTGGTACACTGAAATTCATATTATAAAATATTTAAGATTGCTCAAAGGTGATTAGTTCATTTTATATTCGTGAACATGACTGTGGTTAATTAATATGTAGATTTAGATGTTTTTAGTATATCCAAAGATAACAAGCATGTCTAATTAGAGTATATGTAATTACCAATTATGTTATTATTAAGCATAAATTATTGTTATTTGTATGTTTTTTTTCCAAAGGAGAACTTTCAATATAAATGTATCGTTATATGATGTTTGAATATGTATTAATGATGAGCATTTGACGTTTTGCCGTACATATTTATGTTGCCTTTCATAAGCAAGCTATGTCAATGATTAAGTTTAATGAGCTTAATATCACAGAATGGTCCGAACAAATTTAGTTTTACTTAGGTGTCATAAATCTTCATTTGACACTTGTGACTGAAAAGCCAACTACTCTTACTGCCACTAGTAGCATTGATGAACAATCTATCCATTATGCTTGAGAAAGATCAAATAGACTGAGCTTAGTATTTATACAAATGATTATAGCTAGCAACATTAATGCTACAATTCCTAATACTAAAAATGCTAAAGAATACTTGAATTTATGTACAACATTCTCCCACTTTGCCATTTCAATGAACCTAACCTTTCCAGTTTCAACAATTCTCGTACCATGGTTAGGATAATTAAACCTATACCCTTTAGAATTTTATGGATAACCAATAAAAAATTCATTTGTTGTTCTTGAATCCAATTTCTTCTCATATAGATTGTAAATTCTTATTACTGTTGAGCAACCCCAAACACGTAGGTACCTTAAGTTAGGTTTCCTTCCAGTCCACAGTTCAAAAGAAGTCTTTGGAATTGCCTTACTAAAAGCCATATTCAACAAATGCGTGACAGTTCTTAATGCATACATCTATAGAATGAAGTGATTAACAATGTACAAGAGCAACATATGAATGATGATGCTCCATAGAGTGAAGCCATTAATAATGAGCTTGCAATGAATGTGTAACATCTTGTATTTTTCAAAGTTTTTATAACTCAACAAAATAGTCTCTTTGGAACAATTTCGTTAATGTAAAATATATATGGTTTTTATTTTTTTGAAATAAAGATAATTCATCTTACTTCAATATATTATGTAAATTTTTTCTTCTAGACCTATTAATGAAATATACTTATATTCTAAGTGATTGATATTAGAATCCTATTTTAAAAGACTCAATGAAAAAGGTATTTGTCTTTTCTATTTTTGATTTATCTAATTATCTTTTTTTTTTCTATTTTTGTTAAATATATTTTTATAGTTAAAAATATAGTTTATTCTTTAACTTTAAATGTGATTATATCCATTAATTATTATCAATTAAATTTATTATTTTTCAATTTGTATTATTAATGTAACAGCTTGTATTTGACAAAAAAGAAAAAGGCATCCATTTCAAAAAAAAAAAAAGAAAGAAAGAGGGTGAGTTTTGGTTTGGTTCACTGATTTGACCGGTTTAGTTGATTCCTAGTGAGTTGGCTTAGTTTTTTTTTTTTTATGAAATAGTTTGGGTTTTGTGGGTGGATGAAAAGTTATTAGTGGGTTTGGTTGGATTTTTTTTTATGGATGTGTTTGGTTGAATTTATTTTTGTGGGCTGATTCGATTTTGGTCTGTTGGGTTTTTACTAGTTTGGTTTGACTGGTTGGTCAGATGGGTTCAGTTTTGGCTGCACCTTCTTTTAACATCAAGCCCGATTCCCTCTCTTCATTTGTTCCACTCTCAAACATTCTTCGTCACCCACACCCTCTTAAATCTTTCCCTCTCTTTCTCTGTTTGTTTCCTCTTCAATTCTTGCAACTAATTCAAAGTAAATCTCTTTTTTTTCCCCTATTTTCTTCTTCATTTTCATAATTTTTCATATGGGTTTTGTTAGGTTTGAATGAAGAACGAATTTGAGGTTAGGGTTTGGATTTGATGGATTTGGAATGATTTTTGATGGATAATGCCAGAATGGGTGTGGGAATGATGTGGGTTTTGTTTAATTGTGTTGAATATGCACTTTTAGGTTAAGTTCCTTGTATGTCCAAATTTTTTGATGACTATTGGGATGATTTGATGATGAATTTGAGTTGGATTTTGATTGATTTTGATGGAATAAACATAGATTTAAATGGGTTTGTGATTGGTTTTGGAGATTGAAGAGAATTGGTGTGGTTAGAGATTTATTTGGAACAATGAATTTGAGTTTTTGATGATTTGTTGATTTATTGAAGAAATTGATGAATGATTTTGATTAATAAAAATGATTGGAAGATGATTTAAATTATTCGGATCAATGGGTGTTAGTTTGGACGATTTTGTAATACCCCGCCCGTTTCAATTAGGATTCCTATAGATTTCTGATCTAGTTTGATTTGATCTTTTGAATAGTGGGAGTATTGATGATCTTTATGTTTAATGATGATAATTACGTGAGATTTGATGTTGTTAAGTTTTGGAAATGATTCGAGACAAGTTCAAAAGCGAGAAAAGTCGGGTAAGCGAGGTGTAAGGCATCTTACGTACGTTAGTATTTTCCCTAACATACGTAAGCTGATGAGAGGTACACATACATGAGATATATCCCTAACTTGAAAGAGTAAATGCCACACTAGAAGGGGGGTTGAATAGTGTGAAACTCGAGGCTTTGAAATCTTTTCGTTTAGGCATTTAAGAGACAAACTAAAACAGTAAAGAACACAAGGAAATTAAAGTGGTTCGGCCAAACACTTGCCTACATCCACTACCTAAGTATCACCACTTAGGATTTTCACTATTCTCAAACTTTTTTTTTACAACTTTCACTTTCAAGCTAAGTGAGAACTCTTACAATTCTTGATTCCGGTTCAAGAATAAACCAGCCTAGGATCTACCCTTGATCCCAACCTCACAAACACTCTGTTTATGAATGATAAATCGCTCATCAACAGATTTGAAACAAGGATACAAGTAACTAAAAATTGAAAATAAGCACAATAAAACTTGTATCACCAAGAACAATGCACAAGGCTCAAATTCAGGTTGCAATCTATTTGTAGGTTGTTGTTGTCTATCTCTTGATTGCTCTGAAAGTCTATTTATACCTCCTGATGTTTATCTAGCCGTTGTGAATCATAATATGCCCGTTGGACTGTGAAATCAATCTTGATTTTCTTTCCTTTTCAGTGCTTACTCGAGTAACACAAGTATCTACTCGAGTAACTTCGTTGTTGAATCCAGCCTTGACTTACTCGAGTAAGACTAGTCTCTACTCGAGTGATCGATCTTGTGTGACCGTTGAACATTGATTTCTTCCCTTTTTAGGCTTGATTGACTTGGATCTCTTAAATATGGAAATATCCTTACTCGAGTAAGAAAATGTCTACTCGAGTAACTCCGATTTGTTTCACTTCTGGAACTTCTGAATCTTGCACTTACTCGAGTGAATGATGGCTCTACTCGAGTACATGTCTCCACTGGGTGATTTATTGAAATTTT
>CAODLS010660294.1:0-14537 GCA_948243855.1 Flueggea neowawraea | reverse complement strand
TTTTTTTTATTACACAATAACTAGTGTATCTTTCTTTTTTTAATCATTACCGCTTCATGTTTCTATCTCATCATGTTGAGATAATCATGTTCTACAGAATCATTTTTAGTAACCCTCAAAAATCGTCATCTTTCTTTTGTGACGACGACTTACTTTTGCTATATACTCATTTAGACCAACTAGCTGGAGTTATGACCCAAAAGAGAACTCCATTAACGTATCTTCATTCATCAAAGTAAGACATATGTTGCTTATCAAAAAAATTAAGACATATTTTAGTTTGTAAGCTTGTTTTATTAGAAACTGCGTATAAAGTGAAAACTCTTCCTAGCTTCGTGATTAAATCATTAAAACTTCAAATATGTTAAACTAAAGCATAAATGAAAAAGGCTTGAGGTTCAATTTTTTTTTTGGTTAGAAATATGTATGTTCAAAATTTTTATGCTGTGTAGACAGAACACGACACCGACAAATTCCACATAACCTCAAGTTATGAGTCATTTTATAGGTAAATCGATCGTACAAATTGTTCCTGGACTTTATTGAATTTAATTCCACCTACCCTCAAGTTATTAGTCATATATACAGGACCATTGAATTTAATTTTTTTCAATATGGTCATTTAATTTCATTTTTCTTACAAAATAGGGCCATCTCCCGATTTTTTTTGTCTATTTTCTACCGATAATCGAACACATGACCCTTTAAAATTGAAATTTACTCCAATATTAATTAGCTTTAAGCTCATTCGTCATGAACTAAATTTTTAATCTATTATTCAACATTATCAATGAAAAAAATGCCTCATAAGAACTGTGTTACTAATATAAACATTCAAATTAAGTAAGATAAAATTGAAGTAACTAATTAAAACAATTTGCTTTAAAGATGAAAAGTTTGATTTTTAATTGAAACAAATGAAATGAATTATAAGCATACTAATTAAAAAAATTACAGCTAGTTGTTATACTAACTCTAATTAAGTTAATTAATTAGCCATTTCTATGCGCCGTATAACATAAGACTCCGGCACTAATAAAATGACACTGTCCGCTGAGATAATCAACGCTTTTTTTTTAAAAAAAAATACAAACTTAATTTGTTGTTTATATGTTTTTTGATTCTTCGTGATTAAGCTAACCCTAATCTTCATCTCTACATGTCCCCAACACCCTTTTTGCAAACAGCATTTTTAAATTTAAAAAATAAAATAAAAAACAAAACAAAATTAAAGCAAGTTAAAGCGATCCCCACCACCATGACCATGCCACCTGAACCCCTAGAAAAGTATAAACGTCTAACTTTTTTGGACCAAAGTACCCTCACTTCTAAACTTTTGTGTCAATGTGCGCCCCTTTGTCTCTCCCCTCACCCCTCCATAAATAGCCAACCCCTTAACTTCATTCTCCCCTTTTCCCTCCCTTTCCTCCCTCCAGTTAACTTGGAAAAAAAAAACGGTCTTACTTTTGTTCTTTCCTTTTGTTTGCTTCAAACCGAAATGTTCTTTGACCAAGAAGCGGATCAATGTCATTATCCGGTTTATGAACAAACCGGGTTCAAGTCCAATGAGATTGAGGAACTCTTGGCCATCTTTGAGTCCCCAAAGGCTAGCCCAAACTCTGGTTCAGAAGGGTCGACCCGTTCCGTTTGCTCGGTCGACGATGAGAGAAAACGTAGGCGCATGATATCGAACCGGGCGTCAGCTCGAAGGTCCCGCTGGAGAAAGAAGAGATATCTGGAGAAACTCACAGAGCAAGTGGGTGGGTTAAAATTACAGAACCAGGTGCTTAAGAACAGGTTAGGTTCGGTTTTAAACCAGTTTGACGTTTTGTGGAGAGAGAATGACCGGTTAAGATCCGAATCGGCTGCCCTCCGGGCCACACTTTCGGATCTACGCTATACTCTAGTAGCCATGCACGCCATGCAACAACAACAACTACCGCAATAATATATATATCTTTATATATGGTTAACCATAATTTTAAAGGTCCAAAAGTAAGTAATTATAGATCAAATAAAGCTCTAATAAAAAGAAAATATTAGAGCAAATCTCTCTCTATAGATGACCCTCACTATCTAGCCAAATTTGTAGAGAGATGTGGTTTTAAAAATTAATTTTTGACAAAACCTACCTAGCATGAGTTGTGTAACAAAATTGGGGTCCTGCTTTTCGGTCCTGTTTAGCTAGGACTTTCATTTTTAGCAGGACACGTCTTTGTTTTTAGCAGCTTTCTACGTGTTTGGCTAGTGGTGAGGTTAGGTCGAGTTCTATATGTACTAGAGCTAACATTTGTAAGCTCCATAGTTTGTAAGCTCCATAGTTGTTGAATTGGTAGTCAAATGCTATCAGTTTCAAAGACATTGTGTTTTGTAAATATATGTTTTTTTTTTCAAAGAGAATCTAGTGAATGCATTTATCTTAATTTTGTTTTTGTTTCTTCTGTTTGCTTGGATTATTCATTTGTTCTCCAAATTACTTAAAATATTGAAAGATAATAAATTGGACCCACAAATTCGGAAGCCCTACCTAAAAAGATTCCTTCCAAGAAAGTTGATGCGACTAAAGAATATATAGTTATATGTTAATTACGTACTAATTAATTTTCCTAATTCAGTAAAAGATAAGATATCCATATTTGGTTTACATTTTTAAGCTTATGTTGTTGCCTAGTAATGCATATGTACTTTTTTGAATGTTCAACAACTTTTTAATCGAATCACTTAGATGATAATGTTCAATCACCTTTACAACTTAGCTTCAACTCTAAAAAATCAAGAATTTGATTCTCAATACAGTGAATTGGAAAAAAAAAAACGAACCTTCGTATCCCTTATAAATAAAGCAAGGAACATCAACTACGGAAAGTATTTCGCCTAAGAGTGCATTTTCTTTTTGTACATGGAGTCTACTCTTCTTCATAGCTTATATTAGTCATGTTAATTTGGCCCACAAAAGATTGAGATTCCCCGTGGTCATGGGTAGTCAAAATGGCAATTCTACTTATATTCATTCATCAATCATCATAGACATAATCTTGCATATGTTTGGACAGAAATTAAAACAGTTGCGGATTCCTAGTTGGTGGACATTCTCTGAATCATTCATAAAATCCCAACAAGTGCTCTTCAAGAATCGTTAATGGGTAAATGATGAGTTCTAATTTTGTTTCATATTGTATTTTTAGGCCAGAAAAAATTTTAACTAATTATGAAAGATCGGGACAACACATGTGGCAAAAGTAAAATTGCATAAATGATAATATACAATAAAAACATAGACGGAAAGATGTCAAAAGATTGATATGGAAGTTTAGAGACGCCTTTGCTTTTGCAAATGCTTTTTATCTACAACGTCAACAATATGAGCACTATTTAAGAATGAACAGTAGTTTGATCTTTCGTGTTTTCGTACGTAAATGGTGGGGAAGATTGACGTTCAATCGAGAGGAAAGGATAGTTGCTCGAGCCTCACTTTAATTGCCTTGTCGTTTGAGCATTGTTATTGAATATTTGTATTGTCTTAATTTGAGTCTTGTCTCAAGTTAATTTATTAAATTGCTTTATTTAATATACTTTTTAGGGATCAATCAATGAATTGGCAGAATATTTTACTAAATTGACTCAAGTTAAGAAAAAAAAATTTCAATTCAAATTATACATATTGTTACTTCTTGTTTTATCAAAATTTGTCTACATATAGTTAAACTGTTCCAGTGTGCAGTATTAATATCATTAAATAAATATGTGACCTACAATGTCCACATTATGATTTTATATTTGGGTTTACGAAAAAGCTAATTTTAGTGTCAATTAACAAGAAATTTTTTTCTGAACTGGCATTATATGGGTTTATAATTTTGATGTATATATGCAAACTTTTAAGAGTTTTTGGACACTAATTAATTTATAAAGTGGGTTTAGCTTAATTATTTTACCTCCCTTGTCACGTAACGAAAGAAGAACAGAGGCCATAAATGGGAAATTTTAATAAATTGGAACATTCACCAATAGTCAACAAAATGGCAAAGTTAGTGTGAATTGGTCATGATTAAAAAGAAAAAGATGTTTGGCAGAGTTGATTGTCACTTAATAATAAAAAATGGCACCCTCCAATATGCCCTAATTAAAGAATATGCATGCATGCACAACCAAAATTATGTTTGAAATGCATGGACTACATTTCCCAACAGTCTCGGAGGGTCCCGGAAAGGGTCCCTTTAGTAATTAGCACCACATGCAAGCAATGGATTTGGATATACTTGATTTGTAGCCCCCATATCATATCACCAAAGTTCCATTTAATTTCTTGAGATTAATTGAAAGAAAGTTCTAACTCAAAAAAGAGAAAAGCAAAGGCAAAAGTGTGTGCTTGTCCAATCATGAGATAAAACCTCAGCATACTTTTTGTCAAATTATTGATTTTATGTTTTGTAAAGGTTGGTTTCTTCCATCCTATATGTACGTGTCGTCGTCTGTACTTGCCCTTATGGGCAGGCTAACGTATAGTCTTAATTGCTTCATTTTCTTCATTACCAAGTTCCCATATGTATAATCAACAAAAAAACAAATTAATGTTCTGATATTATATATATATTATCATGACAAGAATTGAAGAAAAGTAAGATTTTGATTGATTGAAAGAGGTGTGCATGCATGCATGCATTTGAAATGACCCGTGACCAGAAACAATATCCTCTTTGATCCAATTGGAATATTTTTTCTACCCAATTTCGCAACTACGTCCAACTGGTAAATAACAATGGCCTTAAGGGCTTGCTTTATGAAAATTAGCAACTACCTTGTCAATTTCTACCCACGTATATATAATATTCCTCTTCACAGGCACAATATATTTTTGGAATTGGATTCAAATTTTCAAGAGATAAGAATATTCCACAATATTTAAGCAAATGCTCATTTTTATTGCGTATACTTAAGTACAACAATTTTGTTATTTTTTTTAAATCTGAATAATGGTAAAAAAAAAAAGCACATGTTCTACGGCTCAGCTAATTAAAATTTTCATACTACCTATTTGAATGCGTAAAGAGGATGGAGTCCAATCTCAAAATTTAATACATTACTGCTAATGGTTTTTTATAATCTTTTTATTCAGAAATTAATTGTAATAACACACATTTTGTTGATTTTTTTTTCTATGTATGGTGAACTAAAATTATGTTTTAGTTAATAGATTTCATCCAATGAATATGAACTCGTTTTCTTAATTAATTTGAGTTGGGATCGAATTCTGAATATATATTTTATAAAAAATTGATTATTATTAAAATTAAAGTCAATCTGGGGAAATTACATGGGATCATACAATGTGAAATTGCTTATAAAAATATGATCTCAACTTTTTTTTTTTGAAAAATGGTTCTTTTACATTCAGTTTACTTTTAAATTATTTTGGTTTATTGTCAGTTTTATTTAGTATATTTTTTTATTTTATTTATAATTTATACTGTATTTCAGAGAAAAAAATTTAGTATTTGTTCGAGAAAAAAAGTTATCATATTTTTTATAAAGGCATCTATTTTGAGTATTTGTGGGGGAAAAAAACACTTGAAGTACTTTGAGCCCAAATCCAATTCCACACAAAGCCAGCATTAGCTCCGTGAGTGTGACCATTATATGGGGCCCAATATGGAGCCCAATATTCAAAAATTTAACTTGAAAAACGTTTCCGTAAATATAATCGCTTTTCAAATCTAAACATCCCGCCCCAGAAACGGTCACGATTTCAAACCAACACGCTACAACTCCGACTCCACCAGCACCTCCACCACCGGTCTTCTGATGGAGAAGATATGCGTTGCAGTTAGACTAAGACCACCAGTGTCCACGTCACCAGACATCTCCGCCAGTGGATTCTTCTGGAGAGTCGAAAATAATCGCGTCTCCCTCCATAAGTCCCATGGCTCTCCCATCTCCGCCGTTTCTTACGCTTTTGGTAATTGCAATTCAATTGCGGTCCTTCTTCAACCTTTTTCTATTTTTCCGTTTTCTAATTTTATCTTTTTTTGTTAAAAAAAATTCACTTGCAGATCACGTGTTCAACGAGAGTTCAACCAACACCAGAGTTTATGAGCTTCTCACTAAGGACATCATTCACGCTGCCGTCGACGGTTTTAATGGTACAATTATTCGAAAAATATAAATGATAAATTTCAGCTTTTTTTTTTTTTACGTGAAGCTCTCAACTTGTTTGTTTTTTCTTTTATCTTGAGAAATTGGAGGCGAGAATGATTCATTTTGTTTTGCAGGGACGGCGTTTGCGTATGGACAAACAAGCAGTGGAAAGACATTTACAATGAACGGTTCGGAGGCTGATCCTGGAATTATTCACCGAGCGGTTAAAGATGTATTTGACAAGATAGAGATGGTAATTAATTGATTTTTAAGTATTAAGTTTTGTGATTGTGAAATTGGAATTGGAGGTTTGAGGTTTGTAACTTTTGTGTAGCAGATTTCTGATAGGGAATTTCTGATAAGGGTTTCCTACATGGAAATTTATAATGAAGAAATTAATGATCTTTTCGCGTTGGAGAATCAAAAGCTGCAAATACACGAGAGTTTGGAGGTTAGATATGCAGAGAAACCTTGACAGATTTGATGATTAATTCAGTTTTTTTCTTGGACTTTATTATAATTGACTGGGATTTTGTTGTTGGTAGAGGGGAGTATTTGTTGCCGGTCTCAGAGAGGAAATAGTGAATGATGCAGAACAGGTGTTAAAGCTTATTGAATCAGGAGAAGGTTTGAAAACGTAGTTCATTACGTGCTTTAAACTTCTTAGAAGTTCACACTGTTCTGAAGTGATGATAACTTTGTGAGAACTTTTGTACTGTTTTAGTTAACCGGCACTTTGGGGAGACAAATATGAATGCTCGCAGCAGTAGGTCTCACACAATATTCAGAATGGTACACTCTTTAATATTGTTGAAAATTAAGCTCTGTTGCCCATGCATGTTAGTTTTACTTAGATTTTATGATAAATTCTTAATTGACAGGTTATTGAGAGCAAGGGAAAGGAAACAAGCAATGATGCCATCCGAGTGTCTGTCTTGGTGGGTGTTTTTTTGTCTGTAATTTTCTTATTGAATAATAAATCAATTTTTCTAGTTTATTGCAACTTGATTGAAATTCTTTATCCTCTGCTTGAACGTAGAACTTGGTAGATTTGGCTGGGTCAGAACGAATTGCTAAAACTGGAGCTGGTGGAGTTCGTCTGAAAGAGGGAAAGTACATCAACAAGAGTTTGATGGTTCTGGGTAATGTGATTAACAAATTAAGCGATGGTGCCAAGCAGAGGTAAATTGCTTCTCGTCCAATATTTCTTGTCTCTGATAAGGAACACTATTTAATATAACAAATTTGTAAGAAATGTAGGGGACATATTCCTTATCGTGATAGCAAGCTGACACGTATACTTCAACCTGCACTTGGTGGTAATGCAAAAACATCAATCATATGCACTATAGCTCCAGAAGAGGTAGCTTGTTACTTTTTGCAATGCATCTTTTATCATTTTATGTCCACCCATCATCTTTAAAATTTGTTAGTCGAGCCAAGCGCATTTGGAGTTGATTATTATTTTGTTCTATGATACCAATAGGTTCACATTGAGGAAACAAAAGGGACTCTTCAGTTTGCTAGTCGAGCCAAGCGCATCACAAATTGTGCACAAGTGAACGAGGTATATCTGTTGTTCAGCATATAATGGTGATTGTCTCATTATAACGGCTACACTACGTTCTCTGATTCTATATACGTTCTATAAAATGGCGATTCCTTCATTGTATTAGCCGTGCTGGATCTTTTTGGTACCACTATATTTGACTTTCTTAACCACATTTTGAGCCCCATTGACCAAAATTTGATGATGAAGCTAATTAAGGTTGAATTATCATAGATTTTGACAGATGCAGCATTGTTGAAGCGACAGAAGTTAGAGATAGAAGAATTACTTAAGAAACTTCAGGTGATGATCCTGACATCTTTGCTAAATTTGGTGAGTTCACTGAAATAAACTAATAGATTTATTCTTACACAGGGTTCGCGGGCAGAAGTGTTAGAGCAGGAAATTTTAAAATTGAGAAATGAAATGTTGAAGGTAGTTCTTGTTAATTTGATCCAGAATATTATTATTTTCATTCATGTATCCATTTAACAATTGAATAGCACGAAATTTTTTATGCATTGTGCTTGTGGTCTTATTTGTTTTTAAGCTGGAACGGTGGAATCTTGTTGTGTTTGATCTACTTCAGTTCAGTATATCTGGATGCATTTATCTGCTTGCTTTTAATTTTCAGTATGAACTTGAGAGGGAGAAACTTGAAATGGAATTGGAAGAGGAGAGAAGATCCCAAAAGGAACGTGAACAATGTATCAGAGAGCAGCAGTTGAAAATCGACAATCTTAGTAGTCTTGTCACCTCTTCTGACTGCGATAGAAGCTGTACTCAGGTAAAACTCACCTGAGGATGCGTTAAGCTTCTTTGATTTACTTTTACCTGTGTCTATCTCTATCTTGAACATTCTGCTAATGAGCACTGTTGGTTTGCTTTCCTTTGTAATAATAACTGCTGACAGGGAAAGAATTCTGGGAAACAATGTTCGCAGGAAGATTGCAATAACAACAATAGTGTCTGCCAAGAAGATATTTTTGAAACTCCTACATTTAAGGCAGGACCAAATTCCTTTGTGGTCAAACGTTCCAATTACACAAGGATGCCTGATTGCAGCCCTCTTCCAGATGCTTTTAGCAATGTGGCTGATGAAGATACGTGGATGAAAATGAACAAAGGATACATAGCTGATCTTGATTCAATTCAAATGACTCCTGCAAGAAAGGTTCAATCCTTTCCATCAAGCAATGCAACTCCTGTGAGTCTATCTATATTCCGTAGTTCTCTTTGATCCTCAACCTCTGGTTTATGTAGTTGCTCCTTTTTTGTTTATTTTATGTTTTAGCGAGTATATTTTATTTCCTTTTCTATAATTTAGCTATATTACATTTGTTGTTTTCTAAATGCAACAATAAATTTGTAATCCGGGAATATGTCACGTTAGAGTGGAGGATTGGATATTAGTTGTGTAGGTTTTTTTTGCTAGGTTCTGCCTAGGCTTCAATGCTTATGCCCTGCATTGGCCGTAATGGGTCTAGTCCGTATCACGTCAATATTCATGTCTGATAGAACAGTAATTTAAATATAAAAGGAAACGCCATTCTTTGATCTCTATACTCAATGATGGTCTAATATATCTCTGAATTGTTTTGCCTAAAACTGACTCGCTAAAATTTCTATCAGGGTTGTTCAAACGAGAATTACGAGCAAGATATGCTGAATCTGAAAAGACAGCTGGAACTCATTAGTGAAGAAAAGAATGATTTAGAGGTTTGTATAATCAAGATTTTATCTTATTTTTATTCTTTTATGTTGCTGCTCCATTAATTTTTTATGCTTGAATCAAAAAATCAAGAGGTGCATTTACTTGGGGTTCTTTAAACTTTAATTCTATTTTTGCAGAAGAAGCACTTGGAACAATTAAGGTTAAATGATAGTTTGATGAAGGAGGTTTCAGAACTTAAGCAAGAAGCAGGGTTATTAGGAGAGATCCCTCAAAGGCTATATGCTTCAGTAGCCAGTTGTAAACATATTTACGAGGAAGCTCTGTTAAACTTGCAGGTGAAACAGTGTGTGTGATTGTGTGTATATATATGTTTGTCTTAATTCGTCTTTGTAGCCGTGACTCATTAATAAAAGAAAACTTTGTGTTTGTTGTTTGATCAGAGTCTTGATCCTGATGGGAAATCTTCAATTGCAAAATTGCTCAAGGATTCGAGCAATATAGGCATAAGCCTTTTCTCCAATCTGGAAGCCAACTGCTCTATGGCTAGGGATAGTCATGGATGCGCAGAAGCAAACGATTTGGCGGTCCAAGAACAGTGCAAACTGCTTTCCGATAAACTGAAAGACACAATTGCGTCATTGGTGTTATCAGAAGCATTAGCCATTCAGACCAAAGATAAGGTAGCTGCTTCGTCACAAACATCAGTATATTATTCATCATTGTTGATTCTATTTCTCGTCTTGATATTTGGTTATATCATGTCACTTTTTAGGATTTTGATACTTAAGTGATTCATATAGCTATATATCCACAATACAATGTTACTTTGGTGTCTTATATTAAATGACTCAAGGTAGTAAATTAAATCTTTACTTCACAAAATGATTTATCTAGTAAACTTAGTAATTTCATTTCCAATTCCTCAATAAAACATAGAGCGTTTAGGTTCTTTACCATCTTTTGAGTGTTCGATTTTTAACTGTGACAAAGGGAAGCACTTCGGGAGACGATTCGGAGCAGACATTGAGGCATGAACTCAACAACATCAAGGAAAAATATAAATGCTTGGAAAAAGAGTTAGATCTCAATAGCCAGCTTGTGGAGGAATCTAGAGAAAGATATACTAGTCTGGAAAGAGATTTTCAGGTTTTAAAAGAGGAAAGGGATTCTTTGCTTGAAGCACTCTCTAAATCATCACATAAACTCACTCTAGTTACCGATCAAAAGGAAAATGTTTTGAAAGAACTGAACACTGAAGCACAGAGAAGGAAAGATCTTGAAGAAGAGATCAAAAAATTCAGTGTTGCTTTCTCGAGCCGGCAACGATCACTAATGTCTTTCCATAGTGAATTTAGATCCAAAATTGAGGAAATGAGAGCCAAAAATGGAGTTTCAGTGTCCACATCTCTTGGATGCTGAGATCCTCCAGTAGTTGCTTGCTTAAAGTTACGATAACCTGAAAATTGCTGGTCTTTGTCTGATTGTTTTACGACTTGCTTTATTAATGTTTCCTGACATTGTTGTATCAGATTCTAGCACATATTGCTCTTCCAGCTTCAATGCTAGAGGTTCATTTATATGAATATTTGTGAATTGGCCTAGCATAGGATTATTTTCTGCAGTGGTTGAAATTGAATCTTTACTACTCCACATATCGGAATCCTGAATGTAAATCACCATTTCCAAGATTTTTCATATAGATAATACCTGGAAGTTTCGATGGTTATATGTGCCAATATCATATGGAAATGCTGATATATACCCTTGAAAACTTGTTTTTGCCGAGCTAGCCGTTATACGTAATGAACGATCGGTTGCCAATAAACTGAAAATTGAGAAACTGATTGTGGTGGTCTATGCATGCGATAAGTCGGAAATAGTGTTGAAGAATGCAATATGATGCGTAAGTGCACTACAAATTTATTGATCTATTTTGACTGTAATTTCTTTATGTTCACCATAAAGTCAAGTCTAAAGAAGAATTGATAAGGATCTTTGGGTGTTTTATCTTCGTAGGCCTAAAAAGAGAGTGTCAAAGAGAATCCTAAATTATCTTTACAAGACTCGTTTCAAGGCTTAAGTCAGTACTGATAAAGTAGAGAGAAAAAAACAAGAGGTAAAGACAGAGAGAGAGAGAGAGAGAGAGAGAGGAAAGATGTAAGATGTCATCTCCGGAAAATTGGAGCCTACTTTGGAAGAAATTTACGAAGACAAGGGAGACAAGATGATCAATCAAACACAACTACTCATGCTTGCCTTACCCTCAATCTTGCGGGTTTGCTCACCCTCTTGCATCCTCCTTTTCACGATTATTTTGAAGACGTGTCAACAACTCTGTCCAATGTTTTTTTTTCAAATTAATTAATTTACGGTATACACTTGCATACCGCCAATCCTACAAATTTGCTCGCTCAATTTTAGTCCATATCATTATCAAATTTTATCCCTCTTTTTATTGTGATTGTATAAATTAATTATCAATTAATCATTGTCCGTTGGTTGATAGCTTATATTAATTTTGTAATAATTATTAAATTTTAGCATTTTTTTTGTATACTCATTTATCATTAATATTAACACACCGGAAAAACTAACTTTCCATGGATTTAATCGCTTGGACAAACATGTGATTCATGAACAATTGTGTGTTTTTTGTCACTAAAAAGAAAATTAAATTGACATTTCACTTTCAAATGGTGAGTCACAAAGTTGTAATTCGACAAAGAAAAATACTGTGCTATCGATTAGATTGCGATGGAAAAAAAAAGAGGCCCTTTAAGCATTGATATCCCATAAACTTTAGGGACATTTTTTCCAAAATAGTGGAGTCCCACATTAGCTAGAAATGATGTTAGGATGAATTATGACGTACATTTTAATCCATCTATTCTTGTTAGGCAGAACAAATTTTAGTAACGTCTCTAAATACTATATTAGAGTAATCTATTAATCACTGCTCCATATTTCGATATATCATAATTTTATTGCATCATCAATGGCAAAGTAGCACTAAAACTCACACTAATAATTGATGATTATCTGTTCCTGCCCCATCCTCTTCATTGCTTTCTATTATCAAACGGCTATAACTCCATCTCACTAAAAACACTCATGTTCAAGGTGCTTATAAAATTATATTTATTGAAAACATACAAACGTGACAAAGCTTACCAAAAAGCACATTTTTAAATTTATTTCCACGACAAAATAATAGATTTAAATTCGGCAGAAAAAAATTTACTATTAATTACGTGTATATTTTTATTAACCTTTGTGAAATGTATTTTCGTTTATATTTTAAAGGTATAAAAGTAAAAGGTTTTAAAATTGTGTATAAAAATATTAATAAACTATAAAATTATTTAGTTCTGATAACTTTCTTTTTTTCTAACAAAGAATCCGACCAAATCATTATGAAGGAAAAACAAAAGAGAAAAAAGACTTATCTTTTTTGTCTTTTCATTCTCTATTTTGGGGCACAAATGGAAGTCGATGTGGATAATACATGCTCTCGGAATAAGGGCATTATAAAAGACTTTAAATAGTAATAACACCTATTTTTGGTAGATCAATAACATAACATTTTGTTGGGCATCATGGAATGTCAAAAATATGAACAATCTCAATCGACACAACAATTAGTGTTGTTGCTGCCTTCTTCGCAGTGGCAACCGTTGGATTATCCCGAGAAAGAGACCTTCTTTCGGGACCATAGCACTGTAATAATACTTGTATACTCAATCATATCAGAGAGAGCTATGATATGTGGTAAGCCATGATTTAGTCTCCCATGATCCGAGAAAGACGAGCGCAAAACAGTCAAATCTTACTGTTTCTTATTTATTTACAGGTTAACGTTTTTTTTTTTCCTTTTCAAGAAGTGTGCAATTACTGCAACTATTTTCGGAGATTAGAAGTTTAACTTTCTTCGTCTTTTGACAAATAAAACTCGTTCAACCTAGTATTTTTAACACTAAACCAATATTTTTTATATCCCCATTCACTCTAAACTTTTATCTAAGTGTGAAATATATATGGATTGTTCTGTTTTACCATGTTACATATATCTTATTTGCTTAATTAGGGTCACGGTGGATTAAGAAGTCTTGAATTTTGAAATTAAAGATGGGCCAGTAAGGAGTCCTGGCATTGGAGTCATAATTATATCTTTCCTCAACACAAACTTCTTCTGCAATAAGACAAGCAAATATATGGGCACAATTCAAGATAAATAGCAAGAAGCACTGGCCGATAATCTTCTATGAGAACAAACGATTTTGGGTATGGTCAACCTGGAACTGAAAGTGGTACCACTAGCAGTTAAAGCACATATATAACACAGAGTCGGTTGCTCCATCCAGGTCTTTGTCCTTCTCTCTTCAAGCCTTAATTATCTAATCTTTCTTGTATTTTTCTGCTCTGGTTCTGTCTCAAAACTGACAGATATGCTTTGTCCACACTATTTAATACACCTTCACCAACCTCATCATCTTTCCATATACTGCTAATATAAACCCCACGTATGCTCAATTCATTATTGGTTCTCTTCCAGCCACTTTGACATTACCAACTTCTCTATCATGGCTTCCAGAGAATCCAAACCAGTTAAACAACTTAAAGACCTTCTGCAAGAACAACAAGAACCTTTCGTATTAGAGATTTACCTTCTGGAAAGAGGGTATTTGAGAAAGAGCTTGAATTCTGAAGTTTACTGCAATTGCTGTCATGGAAACTCAACCAAGTCCCCGAAGATTTCAGCTAGTTGTGACCAAAAGAAGAACCAAAAGAGTGATCCTCACTGCTCCAAGGTGTTCAGAGCTGTACATAAACAGGTTGCCTCCATTAATGAGAGGCTAAGAACCAGAAGTTCCAATGCCAGAGATTGGAATTCTGATGTTCCTGAAGAGAGTAAGAATACACAAGAAATTGCAGAATTGGATAGGTTTTCTTCTGCTAGCAGCACAAAGGTATTCAACTCGTGTTCCGAGACTGATGCAGAGGAGACCTCTGCTTCAAAAAATGTAAACAAATGTCAAACTTTCAGGCTAGGAAATAAAATAGAAAAAGAGGTAGAAACGTTGTATAGTCTTTATTGATCTCTTTATTGCCAGATTTTGTTATGTTGTTAAATAATTGTGTGACACTGAGATCAATGCAGTGAAAGATATTAATTCAGCT
>CAODLS010660230.1:0-27122 GCA_948243855.1 Flueggea neowawraea | reverse complement strand
ATTAATTTGTTTAAAAATTATTAAAAAAATCTTTGAAATAAAATGTATTATTGGTATTATAGTTAATTATTGAATATAACAAAATTTACAAACCAATTGACGGGATAAAATAACGGATTAAAAAAATTCAAAAAAAAAAAGAAAACCGAACCGGAACCGAACCGACGGTTAAACCGATCAAAACAGTTCAAAACCTGTCAAAATAGAAACTGGAATCGAACCGAACCAAAATCGAACCAAACCGTGAAAACTACGGTTCGATTCCAATTCTTATATTTGACAAACCATAACCGCCAGTTCCGGAACCGGCAACAAATGGATATGGAGAAGTTGGGAGAGGGAATATTGGGGCCGTCCTGTTTGAGAAGTCTTGCTTTAGTCGTTATATATCTGCGTCTCGGCTTCGGTTCGTTTACTTTGTTAGAACTAGGAACTCACTAAAGACATTAGTTTAAAAATTTACATTCGTGACTTCCTTTTTCTCTTTTTGGGACTTTTTTTCATTAAAAACTCGTGATTAAGCTCACCTTCAAATCATTCATAAAAAATAAAGAGAAAAAAAAAAGAAAAATTACATAACATATGGTCAAATGTAGAAATATTTACATAACAAATGCTTTTTTTTTTCAAAAATTTATCTAATATTTTATTCTACTTTTCTTTAATTGTTGTTTATATTTTAAATTGTTTGCCTAACTTTAATTATTTCTGTTTATATCTTATTTCTGCAAAAAATAGTATCATGGTTTTGTAAATATTTTCTCTTTTTTTTTTTATTTGTGTCGAAACTAAAAAAATATGCTAGTCTACTTTTTCAATTAAATTACATTATATCCAAATACCTTTATGATATCTTTGTGTTAGTATCTCAAATAACAATGAGATCGAAATCTCAAAGTTGGAATTCGTCCTCTCACATTCTACAAAAAAAAAAGTAAAAAAAGAAATGTCGGAGTCATACTCTCGATATTACTCCCAAATTTAAGTCAGGATTTTGACAGTTTTTTAGAGTCAAAAAAATGCAACTTAAATGAAGAGTTGCAAGTGTATTTATAGAGAGCTGAGAGCTCTATAACGTATTTGTTTTGAAATTTGAATGTAAGGATCATTTTTTTCATTTACTCAACTTATCTCTTTTTAAAATAAGACAAGTATTGATTGAGTTTGCTCGACCAATAAAAAGAGCATTTATCATTTCTTTAGAACATGGGTTTCGCTCATTTGGGTCTACCCATATAAGGCTTTTACTTTTGCATTTGGCTCGATCTTTGACTTAAATGAGCTGAACTTGTTTATTGTTGTATTTAAAAGGGAAAATTACGCTTTTATAATAACATAGAAAACTAATTTTCAAAACTGTCATCTCAAAAACTAATTTGCAAAAATGTTATATTAGATAAACTGATTTGTAAAAATGTCATTTTTGAGATCTCTAGGAGTCTCAACTGGAAATCTTGGTCTCCAAAAATCTCTACTAAAGGTCTCCATATGTCTTTAATGGCTCTAAGAAATCTCCACTGGAGGTCTCTACATGTCTCTAGGGTTTCTAGAGTCTCCACTGGAGATCTCTAATGGTTTCTAGGAATCTCCATTGGTGGTCTCCAAGAGTCTCCACTAAAAATCTCCATAAAAGTCTCCAGGAGTCTCCATTGGAGATCTCTATAAGGGTCTCCACTAGTATTAATGTGGTATTTTTAAATTTTATAATTTTAAAATGACATTCTTACAAATTAAAAATTTAAAGATTTTATTATTATAATATAGAAACTATAGGGTATATTATTGTAAATCAAAATTGTTTAAAGGACACCTGAGATAATTAACTTTATTTAAAAGGCTGAATAGATGTTTAATCTAATCCTTAGTTCATTTTCCCAAAAGTCAATTCTAAAAAGTTTTTTTTTTTCACATAAAAGTAACTTTTTGGAAATTAAACCTCTTTCAATATTTGAACTCATCAACATATCCTTTCTTATAAATTTGGATTCTAAAGTTGTTACCTAAAAAAATTTAAAACTTTTGTTTTAAAATTTTCTAAATTATTGTGTAATGAATTTGTTTGAGGAGATTTGGTATAAATAAATTATAGAAATAGATTGTATAGTGAAAAAATAGAGAGAATATACATCTTTTGAGAGCAATTTAGCTTTATACAAAGTTAATCTACTCCAAACAAACATGAGATAATTAAAAAAAATAAATGGTTAAAATGTTTAAAAAAAAGTTCCATGCTCATGAATAAATAGAAAAGAGAGAGAGAGAGAGAGAGAGAGTGGATGGTTTATTAGGATGTGTGTATTTGTTTAGTCAGAAAAGACATTGAAATTCTGTTGAAAGAAAAAAAGGCATTAAGGGCTTGTTTGGGAGCAATTGTGTTTAACATGTTGAGAGCATATAGCATCTAAAATATGAGATAAACTTGTTTGGTAGATAGAGCATTTCATTATTATCTTTTTTCAACTACAATAATTTAAATATTCTAATAGATTGAATTTATAATTTTACTCTTGTTTTGTATTATTTTATTCAGTGTGTTAGACTAAAAAGGTTAAAAATATAATTTTACTACATGTATCTAAAATAAAAAATCTTACATCATTTTTAATTTTTATTATTCACAAACTTGTAAAAACTGTTATACGCTATATATTAAATACAAAAGATGTTATTCTTCCAAACAAGCTCTAAAAATAAAAGGTCATCCATATTTGTCAGTCAAACATATTTATTAATTTACCTAACATGCATTTTCAAATCCCATTTTTATTTGTAGGTGACAAATCTAATAAGATTCTTATATGCACAATTAATGCACAATATCATTTTCTTGATGTAGTAGTATTCAATTCATTTCCAACACTAGAATATCAAAAATTTAAAGAAAAGCTCCTAACTCTCCAATAATTATATATAAGAACTATAATCTTTCATTGGACTAAACCACATATAGTCAACAAGAACTAATATGCCTTCTCTAAAGCATTCCTTCGTCATTCTTCTGGTTCTCTCAACTGGTAAAATTCCTTTTTCTTTTTTTTTTTAACACTCAACAAACAAGTTCATCATTTCATATTAAAAAAAATCATAAATTGATGTCTTATGCATTGTTATGTCTATTTTGTAGTTGCAACAATGACAGTGTTAAATGCTAAGGCAGAAGATATATGTCAGAACATACTTCCATTTTTATTTCTAGGGCGACCAAAGTGGTGTGAGGTAAATGCTTGCCAAAGAATATGCAAATTCTTGCACCCTGATAAAAATAGAGGCGGGGCATGCATCGAAATACCCCAAGAACATGCAATGAAGTGTGAATGTAGTTATGTATGTTAGTTTAATTTATGTTCAAGCTTCTAATAAACAATCAATAAAGTTTGACTTTTTAAGTCTTAATTAATATACAGTTGTTTGTTTTAATTCTTTTTTTGTTTGGCAACAAGGTAAAAATAATTTTATTGCCAAAGTTCAATTGATTGTCCTACTCAAAACAAAACACAGATACTTATAAAACTTCCTAAGAAACCACCAAAGTCATCTGAAATCTCCCACATCGAGCTTGGTGTCACCTTGTGGCCCAGGAGACAGGATTGTCTTAGATGAACTTTGCAACTGCCCAGCAAACTCGAAAACTATAACCCGTACTCCCACTTTTATGAAACTAAAACAATAGTTGTTTAGTTACAAGTAAAAATTCATTAAGTTGAACTTTATATCTAACACTATCAATGACCCTTCATAGCACTCTTTCTATAAAAAGATTTTCATTTTTGAACACAATCAAGTTTCTTTCCATCCAAATCCAGTAAACAAAAACATCAAAAACTAATCTCTAAACCTGGATATTTCTGGAAAATTCTTTAGTTTCTTTTTTAAATTCATTAGAGTTCCTTTTTGTTTTTCTTAGCTATATCTGCGTATGTATTTTTGGGTGTTTTATGATGTTCTTCTGTCATCTCTTTCGTTGTCATTTTGATTTCTATTTTAGTTCAGTGGTATGTGACTAATTTCTTGGATTCCTTCTATATGCTATTTTCATTAGTAATATCTGTCACTGTTCTGTTGTTCTTAGAATATTGTGTGGTTCATTTTTTCTTTTGTTTCGTGAGTATATCTGTCCGTTAGAACTTCTGAAAGTTTATCTTGATAAGTATATGAGTTTATTCTCCCTGATTAGGTGATTCTTTGGTTCTGAGAATGTAATCCTATGTTTCTTTGTACTTCGGTGTATTCTGATATATCTCGTATTTGTTACTTAAGCATTCTATTCCAGTTTCATTTCACGTTTTGATGTTTTAATCAATTAAGGTTAGATATCCGAGCTTATTTGATTATGTTGATCCGTAAGTCTGTACTCTTTGTCTCCTCATATGTATTTTCAATTTTGTCTTATGTATGTCTGCATTTATAGTATAAATGGTCTGAAAGATTGGTATAGTTGATTGTTGACTTTTTTTGTGGTTGATTGCCAGAATTATGGAGTACACTTTGATTTGGAGATTTAGGTCTGATTTTAGCATTTGAAAAACTAGAGTATGATTAGATTTTGGAGTCCATTTGTATTAGTAATTTTGGTGTATCTTTGTATGTCTGTATATCTGGATTTAGGTGAGTAAGAATGTTAGCAGAATTTTAATTTGTTTCTTTGAGAATTATGATTTAATTTGGACAATTAGATTTGATTTTAATTTTCGATCTAATTTGTCTAGAAATTCGATGACGAATTTCTTTTGAGGAAGGAAGTATGTAATAATTCATTCGTTATGACTAAGTTCCCTGTAGTTTTTCGTTCAAATTGATCTGATCCTTTGATATTTGAAATGTTGATTTAAGTGTTTGAGGTGTTAATGTTGGTGATAGAATGTTTGATAGTGTTAAGGATGATTTTTTTTGCAAGTTCGAATGTTGTTGAGCCATTGGATCAATGTGTAACTCGAGTAAAGTAATTGTATTACTCAAGTGGTTTCATGCCTAGATAACTCGAATTATATTTTGGATAACTCGAGTTATACAGGGGTCATATAACTTGAGTTATATTTTATTTAACTCGAGTAAGTCATGAATTCTAGGTAGCGGTGTAGTCGGTTGTACGCGTATTTAAGTGGTTTTACTCAATTTTGTCCCCTATTTTCACCCTCTGAACACTCCCTCAACACCCACAAACAATTTCTACCCATTCTATTTGCTTCTTGATCCATTTATTCAAGGATTGAAGGTAAAATTACTTCCTTGACTTGATTTTTTGCTTCTAGTTCATATAGAACCCTTTGGAGCCTAATTTTAGATGCTAGAACTTGATTGTTGATGAACATGTATAGGTGTGATACTCTCAAATTTGATGAAATTATATGTTTTTAGTTGTTTAACAATGAATTGAGGAAGGATTAAGCTTAGAAGTGGATGAATTTAAGTAGAAACTTGATTGATCAATTAAGTCTTTGAATTTTTGGACTATTAAAAGATGATTTAAAGGTCTGATGGTTTATTGATGTTAATAGAAGATTAACTAATGTAAATAAGCTTGATTAAAGGTGAATTAAGTGGATTAAAATCGAATTATTAATGTTGGATGAATTTTGGGTTATGTTCATTTTCGGTCAGAGGGATGTCTTACTTGAGAAAGCATCTTGGATAACTCCAGTAAGTTAGTTGCATGTATAACTTGAGTAAGAGTGTGGCTAACTCGAGTAATCCATTTATATTCTTACTTGAGTAAGTCATGCTTCAGAGGGACTAAAAGTGTAATTTTTATATTTTGTATTATTAAGGACTAATATTGATAATTCCTATATTTTGGGGTTTAAATTGATATTTTGTATAATTAAGGACTAATTTATAATTTTGAAATATTTGGAAGACTAATTGGTAATTTTTGAAAAGTTTGATGACTACTTTGTATTTTTTAAAAAGTTAAGGGACTAAACTGTAATTTTATGAGATGTTAGATTTTCGAAGAAAATGTTAGATATTTAATTGAATTGGAATTTTACGACGTCGTCAGAGGTCTGGGATTTTGCATTTGCATTTCATGCATACTCTGTAAAGTTACAGTACCTGTAACATTTCGTGTCTAATTTTTTTATGATCTGTCTGTTTGTTTTCGATTCTGTCTGATTTCTGAGGTACTCAGCCATCCACTGGTGGACTGTGAATTTTGGATTATTTGGCACGGCATCTAGGTAAGTGTGGTGGCAGCTTTAGACACTTAGGCTGTATCCTTTGAATTTCTATTATTTTTGCTATGCTGGGAGATTATCTGTAAAATTGATTAATTAATGATTTGGCTAATTTAAAACCGCTTATATGATAAGTTGCTTTATGTATTTTTTAAATGGATATATATATCAGTTTTCTAGTTTTATCTTATGATATGTCTGTTCGTTTGATATGGATTTTAACTTTAAAATTTGATATGGGACGTCTAACTACGAGGTACGTAGTCTTTGGTATGTCAATGCTTAGACGCATGTATTTTAGTGATACAATCACTCCTATATCCAGACTTATATGGATTCTATTATCTAGTAGCATGATCACTCCTGTATTTAGTCCCATTATCTGATACTATTATATATATTGATATATATAAATTTTCCGATAATTACATCATCTTATTGTATGTTGTTTGCCTTAATTGCAAACATTTTGGAAATGCTTTTGAAAATACTGTTGTTAGTAGCATGTATATTAGATTATATTTATGCGTTTGTGGTATTTTTGAACTGATTTCAAAATGGACTTTGTGATACGCGTATGAGACGATCTAGAGTGTCGTCCCTCACTAAGATTTATCTCACCTCCCTCTCTTAATATTTTTCAGGTTACTCAGTGATAGCCATCTGATCTTCAGTGTTCAGTGAGATACCTGATTCGACAATGCGTGCCCTTTTCTTTGGGTCCAGTTCGTATGTTATGCTAGATGCTACGTATCGGATTTCTGTGGTTTTTGTTTCTATCTGAATATTCTAAATGTTTTGGTTAATAATATTTATTTTTAAATATTTATTTATATATTTTAAATTATGTTTATGTTTTATTACTTAGAAATATTATTATTTTTTAAATTATGTTTATAAATAAAAATATTTTATTTATTTTTGTTTAATTATGGTTTGGATTTAAGAATTTAGGTATAAGTTATGTACTCTAAGGCTTGTGTGAAATAGATCAGGCTCTCATAGATAGTTCGCCTCATACACCGGTTATGGTCCGTTTTCAGGTTATGACACCTACAACTGCCTTATTCCATATGTGGAGATCTTTAATCCTAAGTCCGCCTTTCGATTTTGGCTTGCACACCCTCTTCGATGTCACGACTCCCCCTCTACCACTTCCCCACTAACCAATCTACAAAAAATGCTTGCATTTTTTATCAATCTCATTAATAATAGATTTTACAAGTATTAAATTGCTATACCAGTAAACATGCATGCTAGGAGTACCGAGTTGATCAATTGAAGCCTCCTAGCATAGGAAAGGAATTTGGATGTCCAACAATTGATCCTTGTGATTTGGTCAATGAGACCTAAACAATGTTCCTTAATCTAGAAGAAATAAGTGGAACCCCCAAATATTTTATAGGTAACACCCATTCTCTAAATTTTAGTAACCCCAATGAAGCTTGTTTCTCATTATCCCTAATGCCACTAAATAACACTTTACTGTTAGATTCATTGATGCACAAACCAGCACAATTGCAAAGTGTTGCAAGATAGTAGCAATGCTCTCAATAGACATCATATCAAACCCATACAACACCATTAAATCATCTGCAAAGCATAGATGGTTCAATTTTAGCTCATTGCAGCCCTGATCAAATTTGAAATATTCAGGATCATAACCTGAAAACATCAAAAAAGGTACTTCATCACCACCACAAATATTACAAGAGACGTAAGATCTCTTTGTTGCATCCCTTTCTTTCTAGGAAAAAATCCTCTCTAAAGAACCATTTATGACCACTGAAAAGTAGGAGATCACATGCAAGCCACAACCCATGAAATGAACTTATCCGAAAAGTGCAAACCAACCAACATTTCTTCTACAAAGTCCCATTTAATAGAATCATACGCCTTGTGTAAGTCTACCTTTAGAGCATAAGAGGGGGCATGAGTAAGCAAAACATTGTCAATTATGGTTCTTCTGGGCACAAAGGTAGACTGAGTAGGCTGGATAATCTGAGACAACACTTTACTACACCGAATGGCCAAGATTTTGGTAATAGTATTATACAAGATAGTGGTCAAAAGAATTATTTGAAGGCAATAATCTTATAGAAGATATGGCCTAGATTTTGGTAATAATCTTATGCAAGATAGAGGCCACGATTTTGGTAATAATCTAAAGGATTATTCCCGTTAAATATAATGGTCAGAAGTGTAAAATTAATCTGTTTCAAAACTTTTCCACTCTTAAAAACCTCTCCTATAGCCTCTGTTACATCCTTCCCTACGACTCTCTAATTAGAGATGTTGTCGGTTCAGGAACCGCCGGTTCCAGTTTTTAGAATGGGAAAACCGGAACCAAACTGTGGTTTTGCGGTTTGGTCCGGTTTTGGATTTGACCGATTAGACCACTGGTTCTGGTTCGGCTTTTTTTTATCTGTAATTAATTTGTCCCGTTACGTTTTCCACTTTGATACCGGTTTGAACTCGTTAAATACACTTTTAAATATAGATATTCTCTACTAAATTTTGACTACATTTTTACTTAATAAGTATTTATTTTTTACAAATAAAAAAAAAAAAGATAAATGGTGTATAATTATAATAACTACTAATCATTTGGTGTACAATATTTTTTTTAATGAAAATGTACAAACAATTGGTTTACAATTATAATAATTCTAACAATTAATATAAGTACAACATTAGAATTAGTAGTAGTTAATTTATAAAAGTGAAAAAAAAAATTTAAAAAAAAGGTTGAACCGGCGATTTAACGGTTTCTAGAGGGTTTGAACAGAAACCTAAACCCAACCTTCCAGTTTTGATCGGCCGATTCTAGTTCTGGTTTTGACCGGGTTTGATCAGTCTGGTTGTAGTCCTGTTCGCAGGTTCCAGTTCAATTCTTACACCTCTAACTCTAATATTGCTTTTAAAAAATAACTATTAAAACCACTTATACCTAGAGCTTTATCATCTCTTATGCTCTACAAGGCATCTTTTATTTCATTACTAGAAACCTTAACACAAAGGGAATTAACCTCTTCAATAGTTATTACTGGTCCTGCTTGAATAATTTCCTCCAAGACATGCTCTCGCACCCCATCATTAGTCCATAACAGCTGCTGATAAAAGACAATCATTGCAGCACTGATACTCTATTGATCAGAAATAGTCTGACTATTTTCCACCACCAAAAAATGATTTTATTCCTAACCTTTCTAACTTTCATTGTATTGTCAAAAAAACCGGTATTTTGTGTAACATTTCATCAAAGGAGGCAGCTGAAGCTAACAGGTCAAGCAATTTACTGTGCAACAGCTCTGTGTTCCCACATCAGATAAGTTTATAAGGATGAAAATATTTATAAGTATAAGGACATGGCTAATTAAGTAACCCAAACTTCAACTTTCGAGTTTAGTGGTTGGAATCCCATGAGTTGTCAGATGTTGCTTAAGGAAAGTTGCGTGCTTACCCTGGGTCGTGACAATTATGTTATCAGAACCACTCCGCGTGCAAACTTGAATTGTGGTAGGACAAACCTCAACTGATGGCGATGGTGGGGCAAACCTCAGGAATTGAGAAAAAGTTTCTGAGTATAGGTGAATCTCACATCAACAAGTTGAGTACAAACAAATCCCACATCGACAAAACACGAGAGAGATTTTGGACATATGAAGATGGAAATTGTAATATCCTACCAAAGTAGTCAGTTGAAGCTAGCAGGTCAAGCAACTGTTATGCAACAGTTTTGTGTTCTCACATCAGATAAGTGTATATGGATGAAAAAGTTTATAAGTATAAGGACTTAGTTACTTCAGTAACCGAAGCTTGAACTTTTGGGTTTAGTGGTTGGAAGCTCATGGGTTATCAGATGTTGCCTAAGAATAGTTGCGTCCTTATACTGGATTGTATCATTTTGGTCGCCTAATTGCACCTGTGATTCTCGTGATTTCTGTCTAAAATAACTCTCCTCACAATTAAGAAGCCATATGTACTCAATACTAACTGCCCTTTCTTCTTCTTGCAAAGTCTCGTTCATAGGCTGATATTGTAAAGCAGCTTGTAGATTTTTCAATGTATCAGAAAAGTGCTCAACTCGCCCTGAAATATCTGAAAAGGCATTTTTGTCCAGTTGTTTTAGTTCATTTTTGAAAAGCATTAACCTTTTCCATACTCTAAACATGCAACAACCTTGTACCTCTACTTGCCAAACCCTCTTAACAATGTCTAAAAACCCATGATGCATCACCCACATATTGTAGAATCAAAATAAATGATTTTTGTCAGCCTGCAACCTATGAAATCGGACCATCAATGAGAAGTAGTCAGAAATTCCAGAGGGCAAACTAACACAATCTGCAACCCCAAACTGATCTGTTCGAGGCAAATTTACAAGGCATCTATCTAATCTTTGCCAAATTTGATACTCCCTTAATGGGTTATTATTCCTTGTGAAAAAACAACCAAGTGTTCTAAGATCAATAAGGTTGCAAGAGTGAACATATTGACCAAATTCAATAAGGTTGCAAGAGTGAATATATTGACCAAATTCATCATTAGAAGAACCTACAACAAGACCCCCAACTTTTTCTCAATAATTCAAAGTGGCATTGTAATCTCCTTGTAACATTCATGGCACTGTAATACCCATGGACAGATTTTCTAAAGAGCTACACAAATCCCTTCTCTCCATTAAATCATTTGATTCATCCATAATAGTCTAAAAGAAACCCATAACCTCCATCTTAATCAAAACATGAATGAATTGTGAAGTATCCAATACAACCCTTATACAGCAAACTTCTAAATTAAACAATAACTAAATCCAATCCAACTCAGCGTATGAGTAATTCTCTATCAACTGTCAATCGTGTAAACGTAAACTCTTCATAACTTTCTCTTTATTCTCAACTCGAACTCTTGTCTCTAAAACTCCTATAGCACATACTTTTTGTTTAGCAATTAAGGTACGAACCTTTGATTGCTTCTAGGGGTCGTTAAGCCCCCTAACTTCCCATGTACTAATCATTTTTCCCTATCCGTGGATTTAGTACCTCCACCACCCACTTGCACAACAGAACCATTCTTGATCTCACAAGCAATAATAGTGGGTAACCATAAGGAAGAACCACCGCAAGCCGAACTTGAGGTAATGTACCATTTTGCTTATCCTTGCTAGTATTGCCAACCCCCTCATTTTGTCTTTTTGATGAAACAACCACTACCCTCTGCACAGATACACCCTTACTTGCATCATCAATGTTACTCACAGTCTTCTCAATCTGAATACCATTATTCTGCACTTGTTCATCCATTGACACGTCAACAATTGCCTCACACCCGTAGTATCAGAATTAGCATTCTTTTTGGGTGTCCATATTTTCTTTAACTTTCCTTTATTGTTAGGATATTGATTAATTTTATGCCCATTCCCTGCACAAATGGAACAGAATATAGGCTTCCACTCGTTTATCACCTTCTGCTGAAACTGGAAACCCACCTCATTCTTAATAAGCACACTTTGGAAATGATCCCTCAATTTCCATTTCAACCATAATCCGAGCAAGCCCCAGTTTCTCCCAATTAATGGTGTAATAATTCGTAAACAAAGGGGTTCCTAAGAGGCTACCAACCCTACTCAAAATTTCAGGTGTCTAAAGCTCCAATGGCTATGTACCTTAAGATTCATTAATGGTTTCCACTCCTTCAAAATCAATAGGCGATTGGTAAACGTATAAGGACCACCGTCAAGAACATCCAGCATCCACAGAGGCAAAATTAGACAAAAACACATTCTCTTTCACCAAATGAACCGAGCTCAAACCTATATGTTTCCACCTATTCATTGAAAAAGATTCAATAAAAAAACAGAACCATATTGCACGCACTGCCTTCCGACTCATTTTTCCAGTTTGCAACCTCACCCTGAAGATCCAATGACGAAAATCGAGCCACCGGAGTACCCTGACCCACCATGAGAGGGATAAAGCGAAGAGCATAACCGTTTTCACTTTCCCTATTACAAGAGAAGAGTTCACCCCACTTCTTTACAGCCGGCCCAAAGTTCCCTTTCTCATTCGATTCTGGCAAAGATTCCCGTAACACTCAAACCACTAAAATATGTGGTCTCACAACGACACCAATGTAGAAAAATCCTGCCAGAGAATACATCATAAGAGTTCCTGAGTTGACACTCTAACATAACTTAATTACATAAGGGACCTAAAATAAACTATGGAAAATTAAGTTCTCTCGTGGTAATATCTTGAAATTCTTGTAATGCAAAAAACCAAGAACATCAATTGTTGACAATCAAGAATAGGCAACCGAAGCATTGAAGATAACTATCGTCATAGTTATTTTTACTATTTTTTTTACCAAGCATATTTATTTTTACTATTTGAATTTCAAGTAATAGTTAAAATACAAATAAGAATACTAAAATATTCTTGGTTTGGTTTAAATATATTGAATTTAAATGAACTTTACTCGTCAAAAATTTCAAAAATATATATAAAATAACTAACAAAGAGTTGGTTAAGTAATTAGCATACTAGTACTAAGTAAAATTTTATCTATTATAGAACATGAATTTGAATTTTGAGAAATAAAATACTTTATAGAAAAAGAAAAATTATCAATATTCCAATTTTTAAGGACAAGATTAGTCACTTTTTTTTAAAAAGAAAATATTCTGTTTAAAAAAGAAAAAAAATCATTTTTCTTTATGCATGGGGAAGAAAGCATTCAATTGGTATATGATCAATCGAATGATTGGACGAGGAATTGGTGGCAAGGAGAATTGATAAATTTCATTTCACGATTCCATTTTTTGGATCAAAATCTAGCTCGATTAGACTACTGATTATCTAAATTAAGCGGATAGAATTTTTTTAAAAAACTCTTTAATATTGGAAGCAACTTCAACGTTGAAAGGTCGTAAGTTCATATTAAGTAGAAGTAAATAAAATGATTTATTAAAAAAATGTTACGAAAAAGAAGAATATAATATTCATAATCTACATTTAGATTTTGTTTCCGTTTGTCAGCATCTTATCGTTAGCAAGTCAAACATGCATATATTGAATCACAAGTAGCCAAACAAATTTATTAACATTACCAAATATGCACATTCAAATGTCATTTTTTCTCATTGTTATAAATAAGAATCAAAGAAGATCTTAAATGCACAAATTAGATTGTAAATTAGTATTTGACTCGTCTTAGTACAAAAAAATACATTGATATAAGAACCGTAGAGTTAAAAACGTTGTAAAAGCCCTTGAACTTACGAATAGAAGAGACCTTCCAATAAGAATATGATCTCTCCAAAGCATTCCTTCATCATTCTGATTGTTCTTTCAACTGGTAAGTTTTGTTCAAAAATTACTATTCTTTCTTCTTTTCTTTTTTGATAAGCTATTTTGTTGACAAGTCATTTCATTTGCTTTTACTGGAGATCGAATCTGCGACCTCATAATATTGGAGGGTTATTTCAGTACTAATAAGCTACAAATCCATTAGTATAATTTACTACTCATGTCATATAAAATCATATGCAAATTGATGTTTTGTGATATATGCTTGTAGTGCAACAGTGACGGGGTTATATGTAACAGCAAAGAAATGTGTGAACATACTCCCAACACTTCCAGGGACGAAGGAATGTATGCTGGACATATGTGTGAGAATGTGCAAATTTTTGCACCCCAATTATAGGGGGGAATGCGTTATGATTTACCAAGAAAATTTGACTCATTGCATGTGTTCTTGGGACTGCTAGTTCTATATCCTCTATATATGCATGTAATAAATCAGTCAATAAATATTAATAGACCTTTTTATGTTTTAATACAAATTTAGATACTGGCATTAGTTCTCATGTTCTTGCTTAGTTTTTCAGTAATTTTATCAAGATATCTTATTTTAGAAAGTAGTGAGTTTGCTTCGACTCCAAATACTCTATGGAAAATTTACGGTATAAATGTACAATAACAGTTGGGATTTGAAGTCGCAGAACCATTCATTTATCCACGCAAATTAGTGAATTTTTGGTTTTATAATTTTTTTTATTTAACTGGAATTCCACCTGGACGACTTAGATTGATTGAAATTTTAAAAATCAATCCATGCCACTCCTGTATCTTCTGCGTGATAGTTTTGCCTAAACTGTAACTAAGCCCTGTTTTCTTTATCACTTACATGATATTCAAACTATTGATAATGCTTTTCTTTCCTTCTTTTTTAAGATTTGAATTCTTACTATTTAACGAGTAAAGTCTTCAAGCAACTAACATGTTAACGTTCATTTATAGATACCGACAGGTTGAGCAGCAACTCCAAATTTCATATATAAATAAGAAAACTTTACGAAGAAGCGTGGGAGTAAGTTGTATGCAAATGTTTCCCAAAAGAAGGCGAAAATCAGAAAATGTTGGTTCGTTGCAAGAATTCATTCTATTGGAGGGACTAGATGAAAGCCAAACAATTGCTTGGAGATTGCAAAACTTACACTACTAATCTAACATTGACCACCACAAAGGAGGCCAATGACAACATATCCATACCTTTCACCTATTAAATATCAACAATTATCCAATCCGTGTTTGAAAAATGTCCATTATTTCACAAACACGACCTATTTTTTCATTTCAAAATACATTTTGGTTAACATCAGCCTCATTAGTAGGAGAGTCAGTTTTAGCATTAAAGAATTGAGAGCTCAATTCTTAGTGGGAGCAAAATGAAATGATTTATCAAAAACATCAGTGAACGGTTCATATATATATGTGTGTGTGTTGCTCAGTCTGAAGCAACCATCCATACATCTGAACACAAACATGGAAACGACAGCATTGTGTTTGAAGGTTATAATATTGGTAGTGATGATGTTTGGTTATGTGAGCTCAGATGTTGCAGAGGACAAGAAAGAATGTGGTGACAAATTGACTAGTCTCTCACCTTGCCTTCCTTTTGTTGGTGGTGAAGTAAAAGTTCCTGCTGCTTCTTGCTGCACTAATTTGAGACAACAAAGTCAGAATACTAAGAAATGTTTGTGCCTTCTAATTAAGGATCGTAATGATCCTAATCTTGGTTTCAAGATCAATGCTACTCTTGCTTTGAGCCTTCCTTCAATTTGTCATTCCCCTGCTAACATTTCGGGGTGTCTAGGTACATCTTTTTTCATAATCCGCAAATAACTCCAATACCACTAAACTATTTTTGTTAGAAGACGGTATTTGAGGTATTGATATGTTTAAAAAAAATAGAAAGATTTTTTTTTCCCGAAAGATATCGATACCCAAATACTGTGTAACTGTTTTTTTTTTAGTTATAAGCATTTTTTTCAAATGATTTAACATTTTTTTATCGGTTTTGTTAAGGGGAAACTTGACCTAATTGTGGCATGGTGACAGAAATTCTGCATTTAGCTCCCAACTCAACAGACGCTCAAGTGTTTGAGCAATCTCCAGTTACCACCAACAGCAGCGCAGTTGGAGCTGGTAAAGTCAACATTCATGAGTTAATTCTATTCTAGCATTAGATGTAATTAAAAGAAGTGTGCAAATTCGAATAGCAAGTCTTTTCCAAGAATTGAACAGTGCTTTAACTTTTTACAGTTGATAATATATTTTTGTCTTTCAAAAAATTACTCCCATGGTAATTTTGAAAGTTGAATTTTCACATGGCAGGAAATCCAAAAAGTTCAAGCATATCATCAAGGAAGAAGAAATGGCTTGCAATGAATAAGTTCTGTTGGATAATTTCAGCCTTATTGATTACTGTTTAAGTAATATATAAGTCATTTAAATCCAACCTGTTTCGTTTGTAAATGATTGTTCTGTGTTATGCAATGTCACTGTGACTCATGGTGTTTGTTCAAGCATATCATGTTTATGATAAAATGTCTTTTTTTATTGATGCAATCCATCTACTTTACTGATATAAAATCTATTGTCTACCACTCAATTTAATATGAACAAACAACTGCTTTGCCTTCACTTCAGGAAGAAACAATACTACCTTTGATAGGAAACTAGTTTGAGCATGTTTGTCACATATTTCTGTATCCAGGACACACTATCAAGTTAAACATGATATAGTGAGAAGCAAAAGATGAGAAATCACACACTCTCATATACCATCTAACAGAAAAAAAAGATCCCTGCATTGTTTACAGAAAGATTAATATAGAACGAATATAATGGCATATATTCTGTAGTGCAGCAATTGATTTATGTTTTTCTTTGAATGGTCAGTAAAAATGTCACAAACAAATATACCTGGTCTGAACTGAAGTATCCAACTACCAACCACAATAGCAATATATTCAGCAACAATATGAAGAATGCTTTCTTACTTTTCATTTGAATGTATAATGCCTGTAAGCCGAGTCACACATTGCCTGAGATTGATCCAAGACTTGACCATGCCACAGACAACCGACCATGCTAACAGGCAACCACCAGCGGTTGAACGTAAATCCAATCACCCAGTGTACGATGTAATCACCTAGACAAATCAAAATTGTTTGCATAATAAGCAAGAATATTTTGCTGTTTGTTGACTCAATAATTTGAACATATTATGAAGGACAGATCCTAACTAAATCTAGCTAATAAAACAATCCTGAGTACCAAAATATTCACAAATAGCCGATTCCAGAACTCTGCGTCACCAAGGTCTAAATGGTTTTGAACGGTAGTTAGCTTAGTATGAACTATCCATGCTTCTCACCATTTTCATCTTCATTGATCAAAATGTTTTTATTAATTGACATATTTGTTTTCCCTCACGCAAAAATAACGGTACAATTTGAATGTCAATGTACTACTAATATACTCAGGAAATTATCATCGTACACAGGGTCCACTACTAATCCTTAAGGTTTTTGGTTGTATTAAAAAAGAAAAGAAAAGAAAAGAGTGGTTTATGCTGTCCAGTGGGCAACTTACCTTCAAGTAAGAATATAAGCATGTTTAAGAATCCATGCAGCAACACATTAACTGTTAACTTTGAAACACCTCAGTTGCGGAAACAGCTGAAGCAACTCCTCATGGCTTCGTCTCTACAAGGAAACATAAGTTAAATTATAAGACAATCTGATAGAATAATTAAATACACCAAAGTAATTTTTGCTGATTGAATTATTTTGACGATGTTCTGAGCCAATGGCTACTCAAGGGAAGGAAGTTTACACAGAGCCTCAAGTATTCACATCAAGAATTTATGACAAAAAAAAACCTCACTGATTCCCAATCATTTTACCCAGAGAGCTGTCAAAATGCAGAACCCATTCACTCTTCACAAAATCTAAATTTCAAAATGTGATACTAAGCACATGATAAAGTTTACTTGAAAACTAAGATGGATTTCTTCAATTGGCAACAAGCCAGAATTGAATTACTGGCCATTTCGAACTAAGTGAAGGAATTCATTTCTTTTATCTTATACACTTAGGCTGATATAGTCAAAATTGTCAAATTAAAATAATACAGTCGTGGTGGAGAGAGGGAGAGTAAAAAGGATGGCAGGTATTTCTCAGTCTTGATACACATAATTCCAAATCTGACTGCTTTGCAATGAACAAAACTTGAAACATTGTCAGGAGCAAGACAGAAGTTAAATACCTTTATGCCAATGCATCTATTTACATCAAGTGTGGTAATTGTATTCGAACAGAACCTCGATAGGACCTCCAAACACTTATCAGTTACACCAACTATTCCAAACAAACTGCATTATTTCTTTCATCAAAACAAAATCAAGAGTGTAGCACAATTACTAGTACTTATATGTCCATCATTTACCTTAGGAATTCAAGAGAAGTGCAACTTTCAGCAATAGCAATTACTCCTACAGCAGTGATGCGTACACACCTGTTTAAAGAATTTTAAGTAGGAAAAATAGTAATTGAATATGTATCTCTTTATCTATTCCAAAAGCTTTTGAAGCTATGATATCTCACTCACCACGTTAGATTAAGATATAAAAGATTCTTGCATTCAGATATACAAGATAGTCCTTCATCAAATAGATTCTGAAAGTTCAAAATTTAATGAATATCAAACTTCACTGAATTGAATGTAAAACTAGAAAATTCCAAAGGAAAATTGCATGCACCTGGGCACCACATAAATCTAAAAATCTTAAATGGGCTAGATTGGATATCTTCTTATAAGCTTTGTCCGTGAAGCTGACATAAAGCATACAAAATTTCAGTAGCATGATATAGAGATAAATGAACTGAATATGATTTATAAAACACTACAACATATAACCTGGAAAGGGCATAAAGATTCAAAGTTTGAAGGGAGGAGCACTTCAACAATATTTGTTGCAGGCCACCATCAGTTAGATTGATGCACCTGGAAATATCAGAAGGTTATAGAGGCACAAGAACAGAGTAAAATCACCCTCAATCAGCATTGAACATATTCATTATCTACCAAGACCATCCTCCTAGAATACGAAATGTTTCTTAGAATAAATTGGATGTGGAACACTGATGGCAAATAATTAGCCCTACAATTTGTTGCACTTTTAACCTAGTAGACCAAAAACATTAACCCAAAACATCAAGCTCTAAAATGACGTCAGGAGTTTTCTATTCTAATAAAAAAATTGGGTAAATATTCAATGGTTTCCTTGAAGAGGCACTAATTTCTACACACTAGTATATAAAGGGAGACAAAAAAGAAAAAGGTTTTAAATCACTTGGAGAACGAAAGCATGATAACTAAAAATAGCATGGCCAAATTTATGAAGTCTGAAGCAAAGACTATCGGACAACCTTCCGTGATCTAATAAAACAAAATGATCCATACCTGGTGATGTTCAAATGCTCCAAGTCCTGATAATTGTCAGCAATTAACTGCAAGCTTTTGTCTGAAATTTTCTGCAATTGTAACATCAAAATATTCCAATAAACAAATAATCAATATCGGCTGCAAAAAGTTGAATAAAAAAATTACACATGGCAATTCATCTGAAGTGAATCAATGATAAAAGAAAACTATTCCACATGCGAGAAGAATGTAGCATATGAAAGGAATGGGTGATTCCAAATGATGAAGGAATTAACCAGCATTTGGTTTGTGATCAAGTACCTTACAGCCACTTAAGTTCAGATCAACTACATGTTTGCAATTCTTCACCAAATGATTTATGCCAATATCAGTTACCCTGAAGTTCATAGAAGTGCAAAATTCATTAAGTTTTAATAAATTTGGCTCTAACCATTTACTAAGTACAAATACATATCTGCAGTCCCAGTGACATCTCACATACCTTACGTTCCAATAAACAGAAAAGACCTTTATTTTAGGACAAACACTTGTTATAGCTTCTATCCCCTTGTCAGAGATCTTCTGGCAGCCATTCAGATTTAAAGACTCCAGGTTTTGAAGAGAACGTGAACACTGAAATGCATAAAATCCCATCAACGTTACTTCAGACACAATGAAACCAACAAAAAACATTTACAAAAAGCAATAACTTTCACATTAATCTATCTAAGGAAGAATACCACCGACAGGATAAGAAAATAGACCTAAATGTACTTTTCTCTCTTTTCCTTTCTACACAGACCATTCTAAAAGTAAAAACTTACTGCTTGAGCGTCTAACTATTTTCTAAAGACGAAGCAATGAAAAGGATTATCAATAATGTATAACTACCTCTATCTATATTATGTCGACGGATCTATACAACCAATGAAAATAGCGATATTTTCATGTTTGACACTATGAAGTAACAAACCAAATTTATTAATCAAAAAGCTTCTATGCGGGTTTATTTTTCTATCATCATTCCTGTTCTGCCCCCCCTGCCACTATCCAAATAAATTTTTCTCGATCATAAAACAAAATGAAATTGAATCTCGGACTTAAGAGTTGAACTTATCCATTTAGAACAGAACAACTAAAACTTTTTTTGATCAGAAAGCAACAAGAATCCAGCAATTATAATGTAATGGAATAACACATACATTAGTTCGAATCAAGTCTAGATGCCTGTCTTCAACATCTTGTGCAAATTCAAGGTTTATCTGCTTCACATGCTGATATCGCGGCTGCAAGGGAACAAGAAATAAACCACCACTAACACAGAATAAATGAAAATGACAACAAATCTATCAAGAGTTTTTCATCACACTAACAAATAAAAAGATGTATTTTTAATCAAAGAAACCCAATTCACATTACACATCCCAACAAGCCACCAAAACATCCAATCCCAAAGCAAGCATGAACAAGATTACCAGTGAAAGAGCTGCAATGAGTCGGTCTCCAGCTTTGATATTTTCACGGAAATCTAGAATCTTTATTGGAAAACAAGAAGAACCCATATGAGAAAACCCAATAAAATGCTGGTAGTCATAAAAAAAACCGTCGATATATTTACCAGTCAGAGAGGAGATTAGTAGGAGAGAGTGCGGTAGAGAGAAGGGCTGACAAGAAGAAGAGAGATGAGGTGTCTTTGAGAAAGCTTGGAGCTGACAATCTTCATCACTTTTGGAATTGTTTCTCTGCTCCATGTCTTCTCTTCCTCTGCTTCCATTCTTCTCCTGATGAGGTTCTGTTACAACTCTTCCCATTCGGCTTTTTATTTTCCTCCTCTGAACTGAAGAGTAGTTTCTTCTTGGACCTGATGGGCCCATGACAGTTTCTTTTGGGCTTTTACATATTTATGCGCAATTAGATGGTAGGAGAATTTAAGTTTACACTAAACTAAAATTTGATTTTTAAGTTTAACTCAAATAGTTTTTAAAAAATAAAAATACATTTTAAATTTTTTAAAAAAAATTTCAGATTTTAAAAATTTATAAATATTTTTAAAGTCTCAATCTAATATTTTTAAAATAAATTTAATTTTATTTTTATTTATTAAAATTAAAATTATTTATTTATTTATTAAATTTAATATTTTATTTTAGACACTTGGCATAATTAACTCTTAGATGGTTCTGTTTCTTTCTTTTGTGAAACGTTTTAATAAAAATTGTAAACATATGAATCTTATTCCTTATTTGTAAGCATACCGCACCATCTTTCCAATTTGCTAGCATATCGGCAATTAAAAAATGTAAAATTGAAGAAACACCCAATTCAAAAAAAAAAATCAGTTAAATACTATATGAATATCATAATTCCAGTTAAATACTACCTGAATATCGATCGAATACTCTAATAATATTTTATAAATATAAGATGAAGAATTGAAATCAATTAGATCTCGATTAGAAAATAATTAAAAACCAATAGATTTATGCAAAATATGTATGGAAAAAAAAGAAAGTTGAATGCCAAATTATTCGATCAGCATTTAAACAATATTCACGTAGTATTCGATTGTGATATTGCCTCGAACAACAATGAGGTCAAAAAATCTTCAAGGTTGGACACTCTGTGTTTGCAAAGTAAGGTCAGAGGTCGAGGGTTGAACCCTCGATGTCAGTACGGTGCTCAAGTTAGTGGAGTATTTTGACAAAATTTTGGAAAGTCTTGAGTGTTGAAAAAATGCACCTCCTCATCAAGATGACGGGGTCTTTCTATAGAGGACATGAAATGAACAGTTATGATCCTTATGAGAGGATTCTAACATGTTTTGAGTTTGAAATGGATAATTTTCTGATTTTTTTTCACTAATCTTGTAATGTGTTTGAATGAGTTATATTAAACGTGTCATTTATTTTCTTATAATGTTAAATTTTAGAAGATAAACCTGCTGAATTTTGGCCTACCAACACATTAGGCCTCTTGGATTTTGTTAGGCCACTAGTTAAAAACACATAATACAAACTACCAACATGCAAAAACAAAACAAAAGCACAAAAATGTCAATAGAGACTATTGCTCAATAAAGGCAACAACAATTTCATCTTTGTTTATTTTACGAAAAGTATGAGCCCGCTCTCCAACGAGAAATATTTTGGTTTCTTTTCTTCTGTTTTTTTTTTTATGGTTTTCACGTTTACATACAGGGTTAAGGTACATTTTTACCCCTAAAGTTTGTCCAAAAGCGTCCAACTCTTGATTATTGTGTGGGTTGCGATCTTCAATCTGGGTTGTGACGGTGGGTTATCAACAGCGGAAGAAAAGCGTAGCGGCTCTCTTAGACCAACCTGATGACTATTTGGCTATTATTGTGAAGCCTAGTGCGCGATAGTGAAAGAGCATGGTCTATCATAACTAAAAATGTAGAAAACTGGGGGTAACTCTCCCAAGTCCCATCATTGGCTTGTGCTTCCACATGCAAAACTAAGCTTGTGTTTTATATCTGAGCTTGTGTTTCCCATTCACGCATGATAACATGTAACATAATATATTTTTATATTAATTTAGTAAATTATTATATGAAGCACATATTAAGAAAAGTAGACAAATAAATTTTTAATTCAAAATTTATTTTAAGCATAATTATATAAAATTCAATTGAATCTACATGGTAAAGTGTAGCACACCAAACATGAAAATTCATTTGAAATATTTATAAATAAATTCCACCATTTAAGTTCATTTCTTCCATACGAAGCCTAAGTTATAAAAGTATCCATCACATCAACTTTCTACTCTATGCACCACCAATTGAATCATTCTATTATTTTTTTTTAAAAAAAAAGTAGGAGTTAACTAAAATTTAAAACAGTTTATTATTTTCTCCTTATCTTTCCCAATTATTGAACATGGAACGTCCTATAAATATTAGTTGATTATCGCCAAACTCAACTCATGAGAGCAAATTATATATTATTTTCATTCATTAAATACAATTTCTATGAATTTCAATTATTTCTTTGAGCAATATAATGAAATCTAATTTCAATTTTATTTTGATAAGCAATCATATTATTTGCTAATACTGATAATCCAACTTATAATTTTAAAGTACATATTTTGTGGCATCCCACCACACTCAAATAGTAATTGCGGTTATAGAATAGTACTATTTATCAACGTATACCAAGCACTATTTTTATTTATAAATAAATAATTTAATTTTTTTCCAAAAGTATATAATATATTATTTTCATTCATTAAATACAATTTCTATGACTTTCAATTATTTCTTTGAGCAAATCTAATTTCAATTTTATTTTGATAAGCAATCATTTTATTTGCTAATACTGTGAATCAAACTCATGAAACTCATTATTGTTAAGTGTTAGAGTTGACTCTCATGCCAATGAATTATAAGTCTATTGACAGATGAATATTATATCTAATTCAATTGAAATTAATAAACACTACCTGAATAACAACAGAGAGATAAAAATAATTCAATGGCTTGCTTTGATCCTTGCTTGAACATTAATTCTTCTTTATAAACATTGAAAGTTGAACATTCGATCTTTCCACCCTAGAAACAACTTCAAATCACTACATTACGAGCCTATATTAGTTATAAACAAGTTGACTTTGTAGTTAAATAACAGTAACTTATCTCTTCTTAAAGTTTACAAATGCACCAAAACTTGCAGAAAGAAAACTAAGTTAACAATTCCAACAGAAATAATTGAGGCAATTAATTAAAAGAAAAAACTGAGATAAAGATACATATATCAGGTAAACAATGTTTCTCCAATCATATATCTGTTACATTCCATTGCAGAACCAATGAAAAATCGGGGAAAAAAAAAGAAAAGAGAAAGGATTAAGAAGTGCAGAAGAAACAAGAAAGAAGATAAATGCCTGGACTTCTCCCTGTATGCAACAATTCTTGCCATTTCATAAGTATCTTCTCATCAAAGTTTCTTTTCCTTAAAAGAAACCAAATCCTCGTCTCAACTGGCGCAATTTATAGTGCATCAGGTGCATTCATGTGTGTCCAAAATGAAGGGTCGGGCCTAGCCATGTCAATACTGTATCAGTCAAACTATAATACATCAATTTGATACGAACTATCATTTCACTCCATTCCCCAAATCAGACCAAATTTCTGGGATGGGACACTTCACCAAACATTCAACTGCTTTCGTACAATTCGTTGGCAACGTATGGCCTCTAATTAAGGTGTCAAACTCACATCAAATGTGGTTACTTCACGTGGACCTGCGAATTCACATACAGTGGTCGTACTAGGAGATGGAGATTTGGCGATATATTCGTCTACCCTTGTCATCAGGTTTCTTTCACAATTTTTTGGGTCAGATTGCTAGCTAGTTCTTTACATGATTTTCTGAAACGACGACATTGTTGTATAGTGTTTGGACTATGAACTATAGATAAAGGTCGTGCCACATAGCCTTTTGCTCGAGTTTATAATGATGATAATTATTGTGGATTATATCTCTTCACAATTATCAGATTCTCCGATCGATCTGTTATCTATTTTAGGCATGTTGTTTGGAGGAAGAAGATAAGTAATAATGATTTTTAACATCGACTTCTACACACAGTGTAAGCTACATGACACATTAAATATCAATAAGTGTGACAACTTAAAATCTTGAATTGAAATCGTCAATCCAATAACACGATTCTAGCTACCTTATCATTTTAATAGTTTTGTTTGTTCAACAATTTACGTTTACATATTTGATAAAAAAATTTGGTAAGTATAGTTAGTGATATACTGTGAGTGCTTGTCTGACAAGGAAGAAGTGAATAAAGGAAGAGCAATTTATATACTATTATACTCCATTTAAAGTGTGTTTGAATAACCAATTATTTGGAGGGAAACCAAATTTACTATTGAGGGCATAGCATAATTCCTTTCAAGGACAGTAAATTGAACACGATCAAAACCCGTCTACAACATGAAATTTTCTAAGAAAGAAAACAATTTACATTTACATTCATGTCATGTGTCAAAAGTTTGATCTATGTTTTGTTAAGAGACAAGCTAACATGGTAGCTCATTCCATTGCTAGGGTTGCTTTGTTACATGATAGTCCCACTTTTTGGTAAGGTTCTTCCTTTGTTGAGGCCTTGCAAGCTATTGATGCATCTTCGTGATGTTAATGAAGCTCTATTTTTCCTTTAAAAAAATGAAAAAAATGCAAAAAAAAGTCATGTACACTAGAGCTTCCAACCAAAACAGACTCTCAATTATAATGGTAAGAGAACAATCGAAAGTTTGTTGGTCGGGGTTCAAATTTTCTCTTTCGCACTGGTGGAATATTTCTTGATAGTTGGCAAAAAACAAGAATATTTCTTGATATATTCCTCTCGTCAAAGAAAATTATTCTATATAGAATTAAACAAGAATTTATACTGCTGATATTACTCTAACAACAGTTGAGTAAGTTCAATTTTTAACCATGAAGAGGACAAAATAAAGTTCTGTTAAAAAAAAGAGTCAAAATAAAGGAAGGTACAATTTGTTGTTGAAGCTTGAATGAATGGAGATAAAAAGGACAAGTTTTTTAATGGAGTTACGAATTCACTTCTTTCCTCCCTGCAAAAATTAAGTGTGTTGGGTCAATATGGTAACTGAGAAATGAATGAAAATGAAGTCAGGAACAATAATGGCAGTTAAATCAGGATGTCTGTAGTGTTGCTTCATCATTTTCTAACACAACCATTCACATCAAGCCTGTCCTATACTAATTTCTCAAACTTTGGAAGACCTAAATCATTCATTTCTAAACTGTTTTATAGTGTATTTTAGTAGGTAAGTAAGTGGATTTAACTGAATTCTCTAATTCCGGGACTAATTAGGACAAATTTTGTTTTGGGTTGCAGGGATTTCGTTTTGAAAGAACTAGAACAGAAAAGTCTCTAACACCAGGTTCCCATGCCATATATGAACATCATAACACGTCGCCCAAAGTATAACTAGAATACATGAAATGCTAAATCTTACTGTTTGCGAGACAGGCGACACATATTGCTTCTAGTTCTGCTATGGCTGGTAGCAATGACGGATCCAGAAATCTTCGGACGTGGGGTCGGATTAGGATTGACTAGAATGAATTTTTTTTGCAAGACAAAAGTATACCAAAAAACGTATACAGCACTTGCAATAAAAATAAATGACAAAACTCAAATTTAGGTTATGGTACTAAAATGTAAAATATAGCAGAAACATTATATTGAGAATCCTAATAAACTTGTTTTTAAGAATACAGAAGCACATAATTTATGTGTTCAATATTTCAGTTTGCGCCCTTGCAAGCTAAAGATTCAAAGACACTTGCCAGCAATTTATCCCATGTTTAAAGACAATGATCCCACAAAGAATCAAACTTCAATGTTATAACCCACCCCACATAAACAACAGCAATATATTCGGCATGAGGCAACATAGAAAGAGTACCAAAACCAACTTCGCCAATTGGCTAATATAGAAAAGAAAACAGACATAATCCATCCATGAATGGGTAGATGCAAAGATGGAGTTGTACCTGATCTGCCAATTTGCTAGCAGCTCCTGCAAAACCTATCCCATCCTCTAGACCTTTACTCTCTTAACTTTACCACTATCATTCCTGCTTGCAATGTCCTTAGTCATGGCCTCACGTTTCATACGACGAAGTACTCCCCCATTGCCAAATTCACTATTACTCATCCCCTCTTCATCCCCCATCCCCTTCCTATCCAAAACCCCAACTTATCCGCTCCTTAGCAACAAAAAGTAGTATTTCATTGCAGCAACAAGCCAAATCCAATAACTCAAATCTTCAAGCACATTCCCAACATAATTTTCGCTAACCTATAAATTCGAAAACACCGAATCCAAGCCAATTCACTAGAATTAACCTACAATCTCGTGGTTCAACACAAAACTAGTATAACGACCTGTTTTGGTTTATCAAAGTCAAAATACAAGCATAAAACTTCAACAAGCATTGACTTATCAATTACAACCCCAGATTCAATCTTGGAATGCTTAGTTACTTAAAATTCTTGTTTTAATTAAATTCATATTTTCTCAGCTCGCACTAAACAAGAAAACATAAGAAAATTAGAAGGGAAACAGAGAAAGCATACCAAGCGGAAAGAAATCCTCGGA
>CAODLS010659981.1:0-17337 GCA_948243855.1 Flueggea neowawraea | reverse complement strand
CTAAGGCAACTAAAGGTCAGTAGCATTGTTCCAAAAGCATTTATGTCCAATCGATGGGTTCTGCAAAGCTGGGAATGTGGATGAAGCAAATGTCATAGTTGCAGAGATGGAAGAGAAAAGATGCAGACCTGACAAGGTGACATTTACCATTCTTATTATTGGACATTGCATGAAAGGGAGAATGTTCGAAGGAATTAGTATTTTCAATAAAATGCTGGCAATTGGTTGTGCTCCAGATAGCATTACTGTTAATTCTTTGGTATCCTGCTTGCTGAAAGCAGGGATGTCTAATGAAGCCTTCCGATTTACACAAATAGTGCAGAAGGACCTCAATTTGGGTTGTTCATCGTGTCAAAGGACCATTTCTCTCGGAGTAAATACAGGCATCGGGATGCCTGCTTAATAAAAGGTTTTCCGATTTGCCAGAACTGGCCTATTGGATCATCTTGATAAAGCAGATCTTTCCATCTTCATCCATCTCCAGCTCATCGCGCATCAGCAGGTACCATGACCAGTTTTAGATTTGCGAAGTTTTTTCTTCCACTTAAGCATACTTTTTTCTGTAGAATTTTGGTTTTGTATATTCATCCTGCAATCTACTTCTAGCATTCACATTTTTCTGCTTATCATATCTTCCCTTGAACGTCAATCTCATTGTGCTTCTGTTACATCACTACACTGTTCACAATTGATTAATCCTCCGTGTTTCTGCTTGATTTCTTTACAACTAATCCTTTTGCTTTTGGGTGTTGGATTATATTTATCTCATGGTGCCACTTGCCATAAAGTGTTTCAGTGGCTGGTGGTTCTAAGCTACTAAAAGGTTGCAAGCAACAATAAACTTATGCTAGAGTTTTAAATAGTCTACTGCTGCTACACGGCGGTAAACCAAGTCCCTTTTTTGTGTTCTTACTCTGGTTTGAAAAGGGAAACAATGGCTTTAGTTAAGTTGACTTCAGATTCAACCAGTCAGTTTATTTTTGTTTATAATTCAATAGTTTTTAACATTTTGCTTATTTTTTCAACAGATCATAACTCTGAACGAAGATGTGTCATTTGTTTTACTTTTTTTTATCATGAAATTTTACCAATCGATCTCCTCAATCTACCAAAAACAAAAACAAACTGCTACAATTTTTTGTTGAGATTGTTGAAATGTAATTTATATTTTCAGTGCAAAGCCGTAGTTTTCTGGAACGACTTGGAAATGTGCTCTCATCTAAGGTTCTTAAAATGCATATTTCGGGGGTATCGATCTAAAATGTTCTTTGTTGGATTACCTTGTGGTTCAAATACATAATTTAAAATCGATCCATGTGTCATAATCGTTATGGTGACTTGTTCTGGATGATTAACTTCGATTCTCATTACTGGTGAGGCAGGACTAGTTTCTATTGAATCTTCAAATGCTTCAGGCGAGATTGGTTCAAACCGGCATGCTCAAGTAGATACTGACAGAATTTTGAGGGAGTGGAACTGGAAGATCTGCCACAAGTTGGGGAATGAAAGCTATTTTGAAGAATCAAATGTGAAGTTGAAAAGGTGGGGAAGATTTCTGTTTGGAGTGCTATCAAATGGTAATTTGCTACTCACTACACAAGTTCAAGAAAGATTTGTACGTGGGAACTCATTTTTGCAATACAAATTAGACAAATTGGCCTACAAAGAACTATTTGATCGAGACAACCACCAAAATTTTGGCAAAGATGTATGTTCTTGTTACTTGTATATGACCTTGAAGGAATTAATCTGCAAATAAAGTGCTCATGGCTTAGAACTTCCCATACTTCCATTCCATGTGATGCCAAGCTCCTGGTTGGATGTCTATTTTCTTTGATATTTTAACCAATAGGAATGTTTGAGTTAGACTCTAAAAGTTGAATACAGAATGAATAAAACAGCAGAGAAAATGACATTTTTTCTTTCATTACAATATGCTCTGGTTTTTTGTTGTCCATCTTTTTTTATCAACGTTTGTTAGTACAAGTGAACGAGGAACTATTTAGGTTCAAATCCATAAACCGTACGGAATTGGAAGGGTTACCCTCCACTTATGTGCCTTTACAGTACCCAGAAGAGAAGTTTTACCATCTATTCCATCCCTTTTTGAATTTGTTTTTTCAGGTTAATAATGGCACATGAATCTTAAACATCTAGTGTGGCCCTGCATGTAACAAAATTCCAGAGTAATCTACAATGAACCACAATGTAATTATGTAAATCTACAATCAAGCGTCATGTAATTATGTATTTGGAAAAGTTATGTACATCAGTGCATGAAAACATTCATACTGAGAATTTACGTGATACTGGGACTCTGAATCTTATTCTACATCGACATAAATTATCATTACATCACAACTTATGGGCATCACCTTAGGGAATCGCAGACATTCATGATAGACGCCAGACCAGCAAGAATCTTGCACCACACATTACTACTCATCGAATTCCTCTGTCTCACGATCACTGGCATCAGTCTACGCCACAACTGGATACGATGCGCAAGTTGAGACACCTACAATCACAGGTCCCAAAGTTTAGCCAAAATGAAGTCTGCACAAATATGCATAATCACTTGTTGACCAATGTAAGGAAATTTGTTGAAACTTATTAGCTTTTCAGCTCTTTCCCAGTTTCAGTAACCCTGTTCGTTCAATGTGGACCAGTTTGGACTTGGTTTAGGAACTTAACACACATGTTTTTCCCTAGTTCCATCTTGAAGTAGCCATTGTTACCCCAGCTTGCTCCCCAGGAGTTCTTGATCAGCCAATACGGCACGCCATCTTCAACTCCAAATCCAACTGCAAGAACAGCATGGTTCACATCCTGCCATTAAAACCAGAGAAAGTTAGTCAGAAATGCTACTGCATCGTATGCTCTGTAAAGATCAATCATTCCCGGACGCCATTATGATGATTGACCAAAATGGTTTTTATATACAAATATACGTATAAAACAATGAAATCTCAAACAAATTTCACGAAGTGACATCATAACAGGGGTAATCAATTAGAAGATTTAATTTAAGAGGAGCTGCACAGTTCAAAACTTGTAACAAACAGCATAAAATTCACTTGAAAACAATCATCTTACACTCGTCTGAATAAAACTAATTCTGCAGATCAGAAAACTCACCATGGGGGTAGTGCCACAAGTGTCACTGGTGTAAACTCCTGATTTGTAGAAACGGAAACCATTCACCACCTCAAATGCCACACTGACTGGGCGAACAAAGGCAACCGCATGCATCAATTCGTCTTCAGCACCCTGCATTTGTATTTAAGTCAGAGAACCTTCAAAGATGTGCAAATATTCACAAAAATAAATGTCGCTTAAAAAATTAATATTGTTTCAGCTGGTTCTGCATGCAACTTACAAGGGTAATGTTGACGGAATCGATCACCTGAACGCCAACATTTTCTGCTCAGAATTTGCAAGCACCATTTTGGGCAGTGTAAGGATACGCTTCCTCAGTGTCAACACCACCATTGAATTTGATGTATTCAAAGGCTTGAGAAGGCAATCCGCCATTGCAGCCAAAGTTATTGAAGGTTCCAGCACAATCAACAAGCTGTTGCTCTGACAAAGAGATTTACTTTCCAAAAGCCTGGTGGTATGCTGCCTCAAGGGCTCCAGTTGTACTGTGATAAGCCAATTAGCAGATGTTAAAAGCCAGGCATGTAACAACTCATCATTAATAGGTAGCAGCAGCTAGCAGCTGAAGTAAGTGGTAGCTGAGCTTAAAATAGAAACTCGGAAAAATAACATGATCATTGACTAAAAACAACCTGAAAGTCCAGCATGATCCGCAGTGGCCTTGATCCTTGACAGGGCTTACAATCCCCTCTAACCTCCAGTCTTTCTGCAGTCACGGAACCATAACACTAGTTAATTTCAGCCATACTTTCAGTACCTAATAAAGATGCGGTCTTTATTGCTCCAGATGAACGCATCACCATTTCAATCAGCAGCAATTTTCAAAATATCCTTAGAAAAAACAGATAGTCTATGGTTCATTTAATTCATATCTCACCAACAGAACGAAGATAAGGTAGCTGAAGTCATCATTTGAGCAGAATAAATACGATGATTGAGTTTTTATCCAATTGGAGCACAAATTAGATACTTTGCAAGTATTTAATCGCCCATGCTCCGAACTAACAAATTAAGAGTTCAAACCCCAGTCATCATTAGATTATACTCGAGTTAAAGCTAATTAGAGAGAGGTTAAAGATAAGTACGTTTTCAGGAAGGGCATCGTTTATGAGCTTGTGATTGCCCTTGCTTGTAGCAGAACAGTTCTGAGCAGCTCCCAATCTGTGCTTCTGGAACTCTGGCCATGTCCAGTCAGAAAAATCTTCACCAACCCAAAAATGAATCAAAGGGTATCAGCAAATTCGAATTAATCATGTAAAAGAAGAAATTAAGCAACGTAACCCATTCCTACGATCAATCTGATCAATAAAGTTACAGTCTTTGACTCCTTTCTAACATTTACGAAGTATCTTCACCTTTTTAGCTAAAATCACTCAAACGGTAACAGAAAGAGGGGTCCTCACGGTTGACAGAAAGCTTGTAGGGAAGATTCTTCTTATTAGTAGATCGAATCAAATCAAGATTCTCGGAAAAAATAGCGAACCTCAAACGCATCTCCTCCTCCGTCTCGTATCTCTTCCCGTACCTTATCATTCCCAAAAAAATGTCAACCCTTTAAAAGAAAAGCTCAAAACTTCAAATCTTTTATGTATTTTATCAAGACAAAAGAAGAGAGAGACCTGTTAGCGAAGCGAGCAAAGGAGAGAGCGCGACGAGTGTGGCCGACGACGTTGACAACAGAGGCCTCGAAGTCACGGAGGCCATCGGAGACAAGTCTGATAGGGTTCAACTCCTCAAAGGAGGAATCGGAGGAGGCGCCGGCGATGATAAGGAGGATCGAGGAGAGTAAAGTGAGGTTTGGGGGAGCCATTGTTTCTCTGTGTGTTGAATCGGGAATGTCCAAGAATGGTGGGGGTATGTTTGACGGCTGGTTGAGCTATACTGGAGAGGAATCTTAGACAGTGGGCCTAAGAAGACAATTCGTGTCAATTGTATTATAATTATTTTATGTAATTTTATTATTACATATTATTATGTGTTAATTATAGATAATATAAATATTAAAAAATTAATTTTATATTATTTGTGTTGTGTCGTGTGTATTATAATCGTATTATCATATTATAAATGCATCAAAAATAGTCTGTTATATAGCCCACTTATGGTTACGTAGATACTAAAAAACTGATTGGTTGGTTACTTGTTTGTCTCTGATTGGATAATAGAGTATGTATTTTATATTGTTATGACGTATATGCTTACGTGGAGTTTTCATCTTGTATGTAACGGCTTTAACTGCATTTTCCTACCCTTTATTTCACAAATTGTCCAATTTATTATAATTTATTAAGCAAGTTATCACACCTTACCATAAACAAATATTTCTACAATAATTTTGTATTATTTCATCTAAGCATATAGTTGAAAGTAGGAGATTATGGAGGCATCTGCAATAGGTAAACTCTACAATGGGATCCACAAACCTCTGTCATCAACATCCACACACGATTGTCACTGTCATTGTGTCGGGAATGGTCTCTTGGTCAAGGATACAACTTGGAATGAGATAACTCGTCTACTCATCCCACTGTGCTCCATAGTATCTCTCTCGATCTCTTCAACTCAAAACAGAACAAAATATTCCTTCCACGACCCAAAGCAATTCGTAACAGCCAAGGATAATCTCGATTTGTCTCGCCGGTTTTGGAGAAAATCGGACTCTTTCTCTCTCTCTCGCCAAATCTGGAGAGTACACTGACGGCGGAAGGGCATCATTGGATAGGAGAACTCGAAGAGAGATCAGTGGAGGTTCTAGAGGCTATGCCGGCGGAGATCGAGGCGAAAGGACATGGTAGAGTTCGTGGCGGAGGGAAAAAGAGATGAAGGAAAGTGGAGGAGTTGGAGGTCGCCAGAATGAGGAGAGGAAAGAAAGAGAGAACACGATACAGACGGAGAGAGGGATAGAGAGAGGGCGAATCGAAAGAGAGAATATAAGATCTCAAACATCGCATTTCTGAAGTTAGTTTTTACGCAAGGGCATTTTCACAAATAAAATGATAACTCTAGCAGATTCGCAAACCATGGAAGTTTTACCTGGTATAAACTATAAAGTGCCATTTTCTCATAAGAACCTATAATCTATAACTAATCCAAATTTAAATTTTTGGAATTAAAATTTATTAATTGTCAGATGTTATCTAAATAGTTGTGTGTTTATATCGGATTGTAGCAAATTTACTAACAAGAATGATGAATTTTAACAAAGAACATATTTACTGATGACAATGAAAATTGATATTTTTTTTTACTAAATTTTGACAAAGGTTATGATAAAAATAGAAAATATAATGTTATGTGAAAAAAAAGTATTAATAGATTCAATAAATTTAATAATCTAAATGGATCATATATTTGTTTTTTGAGTCGTTAGTGTCCAAAATTCACATTATCTGTTTTCTGATTTTCTTTTTTTTCTTTTCACTAATATCATGATTCATGATTATGGCTTAGTGATCTATGGTATTAATTTGCCTTTGCTGTCTACATTTCAATATTTTACCATCAGATTAACAAATGGTTGGTTTAATAGTTAGTTAGTATATATGCTGCTGCGACAAAAATAAATTTTAATGGCGCTTTTAAATTTTATTTAATGGCAACTAAATTTTAGATTAAATATTAATTTTGTCGTAATGTATACAATTGTTCTAAATAAATTTTACGTAATTAGACATTGGTAGTTGATGAAGTGGAAGAAGCTAAATCTTGGTGCTTGTTTGATAATAGAGAAGTGCGCTAAAAAACTGTTATTTTTTATTTTTTTAAAAGTGACAAAAAAAATAAGTCAATCATAATCTAGGTATGCAGTGAAAATATAAACACTAGAGTAAAAGCAGTATTTTTAACATGACTAGAGTAGGAATACTATTAACAAACATCATTATGCTTTTCATGATGATGGAATCTCTAAGATTTTTATTCTCCAACTTGTTATTGCCAAATAGATGTAAATTTGCACGGTGCCGACCATAACTTTGTGTTACTTATTGTCGCAGATTTGTATCGTGTATTAGAGTAAAAAATTTTGGAAATTTGTTTTATTGCGGTGTTACGGTGACCTCATTAGTGCACGAAACTAAGTCTATTACCGGTGTCAATTATAACTCTCAAAAATATTCTGTAGTAAAGAAGTAATATTTGTATAGTAACATTTAGCAAAAATATACTACTACAAATCGCATTGACTATCTTATTATTGATAAAAAAAATAGATGTAAATTTGCCGTGACACCAATGGCCCAGCTATGGACTTTCCTTTTAGTCATGTTCCGAGGTCGAGCCGTATTCGCGTGAGTGCGTTTTTAGCCTCCTGTGGGTGTATTGACGTTGTAGAAAAAAAAATGTAAATTTCAACAGAATATTTATTGCTTATTTCACGTCTCTTCTGTCTCCGTACTCTATCTAATCGTCCATATCTTCCAAGGTATGGGTCACACGTATGCATTATTTATTAGGAAAAAAACAAAATTACTTAGAAAATGAACATGACTCTTGAAAACGATTAATTTATAAGTGGACAAAATAATATAAAGGTAATAGTTCAAATAGTCACTAGTCAGTGGTGGCTCACACCGATAATTTTGGAGGCAAAATCTTTTATTTAAGGAGAAAAATTCTATTATATAAAATTTAATTTTGAAAAAAAAATATTTTTTATTAATTAATCACTATTAAAAATATGATAAATTAAAATGTTGACTTAATTAAATCACAGATTTGAATCTTTAAAATGCAAAATTCTCATGAATTAGCTCTTATATTTCTCTAAATGATAGAAAATTATAGTCAACTAATTCATACATACGGTCATAACAAACGTATATAAACACACTTGGTGTTAAGCCAAGTAATTATGTGAAAATCTAGTTTTAGAATTGTCAAGATTCCAATGTGTTTGGTAATATCTTGATGTGAATTATGTATTATTTTAATCGTCTCTGCAGATATTTATCATACACGGTTCATTTGGTTCATAATTTTTGGATGAAAATTATTATCGGATTCCAATTTTAATTATTTGCATTTAGTTTAGTGAAATTTCGTTCTCATTTTCACCTAATTAGAGAATGGAATTACTCCTCAACTCTATGTGATTAATAAGTTATAGGTGATTATATTACCATTATTTTGTAAGTAATTTTAGGATTGTGTGTTTTTTATTATTACACCTTTTTTCTTCCATCTTCCATCTCTATCATTTATATGGATCGGGATGAGCTATATTAAAAAATGACAATTAACAAATATCTTTTAATATTCAATTTTTAATTCATAAATTTACTATTTATTTAATTAAAATAATATAAAAATTCAAAAATAATCTAAATTAAATCTTGAAAAAATATCCGCCCAATCCACGAATGACCTTTTTGTTGCCTAACTTTCTGTAATATTCTTCTTACTTCTTGTAAGTATTTTTTTCCTCTTCTTTTTTCGTTCTCTTTTATTCATTCTGTGTATTGATTTTTAATTTTTATTAATTAATTTTTTATATAATTTGAGTTTACACAATACAAATTATTTTAATATGTATGCTTTATATAAATATTTATTTTTTATTATATATATGAAAAATGTTAAGATTGATTGTGACTCCATAACAAATATAAACTACATAAATCAAATTCTGATTTTGTATTAAACTAAACAATTATAATACGAATTATTTCAATTCCAATTTTTGTTATTTTCATTTCTTATATTGTTTTTTATTCTAAATCCCATGAACTTTTGAACCAATAACTCCATATTTTCCTTGTCAAATTTGTGATTAAAAAAATTAATTTCCACAAAAGAGACTTAGGTTGCATCTAAACAAATCACACACAAAAAGTCCTCTAATCAGCCTCAATTTATTGGTAGACAATTTCCTTTGCGTGCAAATGTATGATTCTTCTTTGTCATTCGATGCTTACGATTTCAAAGATGACGCTCAAAATATGTATAATTTTAGCTGGAATTTTCATTAATTGCGTATGAATTATAGAGATATGAGAGCAATTGTAGTGAAGAAGGAGTAAAAGAAAGCATAAATATGATTAGGTGGTAAAGGTGAGAGTGGATGTCAATGTCTAGTTAAAGCTCATATTTTCCACTTTCCCTATTTATGCATTATTGAATTACATGCAGACGTGGGTTTGAAAGCTACTAATTTACTTACCCCTTAAGGGTAGCCAGGCGGTCTTGGGTGCTGCCTTGGTTCATGTTGACGTGGGTTAGAGTGAGAGTTATTATAATTGTGAGTTGTTTATTGTCTTGGATTCGTGTCACATAATAAAATTAGGTGTATAAATCCAATATTGCTTGTTTCAATGTGGTGTTATGTTGACTTTACTGTGTACAGATTCAAATTCGCTGCTTGTATCATTTATGACTCTTAAAAATATTTTATAGTAGAAAAATAATACCTACATAATAATATCTAATAAAAATATATTATTACTGATCATCTTGACTCTCCTTCATTTGTCAAAGAAAACTACTAATTTATTTGTGTGGGCTTCTTGTTTTCAAGAATGAAAAGTGGGCTTTATGGCTACTAATATTTCATGTTGTCCATCTATAGTATACTACAAATTCTGGCCGCACCTGGTTTGTCCTAGTAGTTCGGCACTACACCGTAGATGCATGCGTCCTGGAATCAACCGGTATCTAGAAAGGGTGGGCGATGCCTCCTAGTGAGGCGGTACAAAAAAAATGAAACAGAGTCTTCCTCTATATTAATTATTTATTTATTAAATCACTTGCTTTTTAGATGCTTTTCTAATATTCAACTAGTTTGAATTCGAGTTGTGCATGTCCTTTGTCGTCAATAAAATTTTTTTAATCAAATTTTAAAACTTCTCAACATTTAAGTTTTTAAATTGAGACTTTAAATTAAAAAAAGAGTTCATGTCATCTCATCACAGTTTTTAATGGTACATATTTTATTTTATGTTAAACAATCATTGTTTGGAGCTTTATTTTATAAGAAGTTTTTTTTTATAATCAAAGTCATTTTAAACTAACATACTAACTATTGAGCAAATATTTTATTCATCTTTTTGCATTAGTTTATTTTAATTGTACTTGTCAGAAAAAATTATTTTAATTGTGTCAATCTCATTTAAAATTCAATAATCTTAGACAATATAAGAATTTAGACCAAATATATTAAATTAAAAGTATTGAGGTGGCTAACCTAGATTATTTTACTTGATTTTTTTGTATTTTTTTCATTTTCTAATATTTAAACTAATTTTTATTAAATTATTCATGTATTAACTTCACTTAATTATACTTCCTCCTTTTCACAATATATGTTTTTTTAGATAAATTATTATTTTTTGTCAAAATAAGTGACATTTTATGAAATCAAAAAAATTTGTACTATTTTGTTCCATATTTGTCCTTTTATTAAATTGTTAATTGACTTTGAATAACTACATCCAAGTTGTTCCACTATAATAAATGAGATTAATAAGAAAATTATCACTATAATTAATGTAATTTAATTATTTTTTTAATATATGTGTCAAATCGTAAAAAACATATATTGTGAAAAGGAATGAGTAGTTACAATTCATTAGTATCATTACACCATATAATTAATGTATATCCAAAAAGGAGAAAATCAAAATCATTAACTAACATTTTTCTTCTCAAGTTTACATTTTGCTTAGAAAAATAAATTTTTTTGATAAGTTTAGAAAATAAATTTAATTGATAATTAAAATCAAATATACTTTCATATGCAAATAGACCACACACTTGTTTAATTAAGGTTCCAAGTGCATGAGATTTTGGGTAGACACTGATAAAAAAAAAATCTTGCGTTGCCTATGGATCTCTACGGTTAGATGGTTAGGGGCTCGTTAGAGAGCTTTGTGGTAGAATGGTATGTATTTAACTTACTCTTCCTTTTTTTTCTCATTTTCTTAATTGTTTTCCCGTATAATTAGATTTGATGATAATTAAATATTTTTAAAGCCTACAATTGTTGAAAATATATATAATTTGAGAAAGACTTTATGAAAAATAAATTATTTTTTTATTTTTCTAATTGTCGTGATCGAATAAATTAAATATTAAAAATTTCACAAATTTTGGTATAGTTGAAGTTTTTTTTTTTTATAATTGTCATGGTTGGGTTCCATATATTACAGTTTCAATAACAAATTGATATTTATTTTATACGCATTTCTCGATTAATTCTTCATTGAAATTTCATTTTATTATGTTGAGTATCCTCTTTAACTTTGCACAAAAATGAAAAAAATGTAACATGAAACTGATTTTTTTCCTAATTACTTATTCTTTTTTCATCCAAAAAATTTTTAAACAATTATTTTAATGAAAATTCTCAATCTCATGCCAGCACGTGATGTGAGCTCTTTAGCTAGTAATTGATGATTAACAAAACAGAACTACTTTTTTTCTTTTCACAATAAGTATTTTTTGAAATCGTAGCACACATATTAAAAAAATAATTAAAATATATTAACTCTGGTAATAATTTACTATTTATCTTTATTAATGATTCATTGAAAGTATAAATTATAAATTATAAGTCATTAACCGTAAGGGTATATATAGAAAATTATGTTCAAAACCTTTTTAATTTTGTAAAATGTCACATGTTTTGACAAAGCATATTTTTTTTAAAAAAAACACTTGTTGTGAAAAGAGGGAGCATTAATTTGAAATCTCGTGGCCTTTCTTCTTAGCATTCTCTAATTATAGAAAATTAGAAGGAAATTTCCTATTTCAATTCCAATTTATTTTTGACTTTCTTAAAAAGAAAAACAATTAATTTGTTTGAACAAGATTTTTTCCCCCTTTCATTCTCCATTCATGCTTCCTCTACTTTCTCCAAGTAAGAAAAACAGCCAGTCCCATAATTGATTTCAGTTAGTCCTTATTGTTTGTTTCTTCCCTTTTAAATGCACTTTTCAAACAACATAATTATTTGTCTATAAAAATTAGGTAAAAAGGCAATATTAATTAGAAAATTGCTTGAAAACGTCTCCAACTTTTCAATATCTTACAAATATGTGTTCAAACCTTGCAAGAAACTATAGCTTAAACGAATCAAATGGGATTAATATCAGAGTTTTTCTGAAGCTCCACGCGGTAGTGATAATAATGCCTTCTCAACGGTTGACCAGCTAAGCAAAGTCAAAACTTCGAACTTTCACTAAACACACAATTAAATATATTAACATTGCGAGAGACGTTATATTATTAAAGAAAAGAAAGATTGAAGTTTTGACTTTGACCCGAAAATGGCTTTGGAGTGTTCTTCTCATTTGCAAAACTACACTCTCATAGAATGTTCTTTATGTACACACTGTTATATTGTACTTGACTAATGCAGTTTCACATACGTACATCAAACCTCTTTACACCAAGTCCGTCTTGGTGGCCTTATCTCAATGTTCGCTTGCCTTTAACTAATTCTTGTTCAAGACGACTCGAGTTTTAGTTATAAAACTTTTTCTACTACTTTTGAAACCTTTCTTATCGTTAGAAGTCAAATTTAAAATCTTTAGAGAAAGGGCTCGTATTATTTTATTATAATTTTTTTATTCGTAGTATGAATTAATGTTTCCACTAAGAAAAAATACAATTGATTATATGAAAATAACGACGTGATGACTATAACTTGAAAATTGACGGCCATCAATTGTCAAATTTTTTAAACAAAGATAGTAATTCGTGCCACGAATGTAAAAAATCACAAAAGTAATAGTACTATTGGTTGTTATTTTCAAAAAATCAAACCATAATATAAAAATGAACAAAATTCGTGCTTTTTAATGTTATTTAGCCTAAAATAATTGAAAACTTCAACAATAACTTTACTCCATTTTGTAAGAGATAAAAAAACGACAGGTTAAAAAGAAAATGCATACAAACTGGGAATACATATATTTAGTGATAATGAACTTTAACTCTCTTTTTTTTTTGGTCAAGGTGATAATGAACTTAACAAACTTTGTAGATTGCATATTTCTATTATGGATCGATTACTTAAAAATTCAAAAATAGCATATTGAGTTTTGCACATGTTAATTATAAAAATTAATGAATCAATTTTTGCCATGCGTGAGTAGAATTTTATAGATAAATTCCACATGAACATATCAATAAGTGAAAAATTACGGCTGTATTGGTGATAGTCTTCGGTGGTTGAACTGAACACAATTAAATCACGTGTAACACAATTCTACAGTCACTTTTTAAAAAAAAAAAATCCATTAGTTTTTTTTGAATTGATATACAATGTAATTTCTATATTAACCTTAAATTTATTCTTTTGGTTGACTTTAAATTCACGATCTCAAGTCATTAGTGTGGAGATGAGACCAACTTATAACCACCCAGCCTAAAAAAATCCATTAGTTAGGATCAAATTAGTTGGTTCATTATCTACATCAATCTATGAATATAGTAGAACAAACAAGATTAAGAATATGGTCGAAAAATGTCAAAGAGCCTGAGTCATCTAAATGCACTAACTTATGACTTTTCTTCCTCTTATTTATTCCTAAATTTCACTCTATTTTCCGGATCAGTTCGTATTAATATAATCTCTTAGAGGAAAAATAAAACTAAGGTTAGAGTACAGCACAAGATTCCTTATACAGAAGGATCCATGCATGTTTTAAGTCAAAAAATACAAGTTTGAGATGGTATTTGGTTGTTTGGTGAAATTCCATAGAGAAGGTATAAGGTGGTTGTAGTTTGATTGAAGTTTTCATCTTTATTTTTGACCGCCATACACAACTTGTTGCATACCAATTATTCTAAACATTTTAATAAACTTATCATTTTCAGTTTTCACACAAGTGAAAATGTCAATTAAAACCAGTAAATTTGTGGATTATTGGCATTATAAATGATGCAGAAGAGTTGAAAATTCAATTTTAAATGAAAATTATATCAAAAAGAATTAAAAGAATATGAGAACTTGAAGGTGGAATATTCATTAGTGAGAGAGTAGTCACGTTTATCTAATAAAACCCTCCACTCAATAGAGCCAATCATAAAAACTATGCCTACTTTCTTAATAGTAGTAAAAATCTAAAGATTGTCTCGTTCTTTAAAAATAAATTGTGATTTATTAACCAGAGCCAAATATAAAATGGCTAAAAATATATGTATTATAGCTATAATCAAAGTGATCGTAATAAAAAAAATCCCACATTTGAAGAGACAAATAAAAACAAATAGCTAAAAAACAAAAGGCAAATGAAAAAAAAAAAAAAAGATCATCTGCAACTTGTCTATATAGTGCTTTTAGATATTCACAGCTTATAAGCTGTCTGTGAAAATGAGACCGCAACTTGTGTAAGGAGAGTGGGCATTTTTTACTAATATTACCATTAATTACATGTTAGTTCCACCCCTAAACTAGTTAATTAAGACTTGTTCATTTTAATTGCTTGTTTAATTATCGTCTCCTGTGATTGTTTTCACTAGCATCAATTCTTTTACATCACATAATCGCAATATTATTTAAAAAAAATAGTGGACAGCTACTTAATAATTTTAATTCGCTCAAAAATAGAGTTCTCATTATTGAATCAATATTAAACGTACCCGATTAAGAATAAAAAATAGTTAATTAACTAATAATTAAATAGAGATCAAGAATCTATGCCGATCGTATAGTAGAAGAACTTGTTTGGAAAGACAAGAAATAACCCGTTACTAGTTACTACGAACCACTTTCGTTAGAATGACGAGAACATGGTATGTATTTGCAACCTAAAATCCACTAAAACAATCTCTTACAAGAAAGATTGAGTATATTGTTGGATCAAGGGTGATCAACATTAAGATTCTTTTATGTTTTGATGATGAACAAAATGATATTGTCAAAGCCTTACTCGAGTAAGATGTCTATTCACTAGAGTAACATTTATGCCCAATTTATTTCACTCGAGTAAGCCAAGGCATCACTCGAGTAATGCACGAAGAACAGAGGAATGAGATACGAGCTGAAGCTACTCATTCGAGTAACAAGAAAAGTGTCACTCGAGTAATCTATGTGCAATGTCACTAGAGTAAGCAGGAAGCGTCACTTGAGTAAGGAAGAGTTCAAGGTGTCACTCGAGTAACAAGAAGTGACACTCAAGTAACCAATGCATCCGATCACTCGAGTAAGCAAAAGGTGTCATTCGAGTAAATCATCAACCCAGAAAGCTGCAACGGGCAGAAATGCATTCCAACGATCATATTCTCATCACCAACGGTCATATTGATTGGAATGACTATAAATACATCAAAGAAGGGCAAAAAAACGTGGATAATCATATGGATTCAAGTCCCAAACATTTTCATCATTCCCCTCATTCTAAAACACCAAATTCAAACTAGAGAGAAGATTAAAAGTATCAGTCAAACACATGTACTCCTAGCATAGATCTTTCATCTTTTGTAAACTCTTTGAGAGTGAGAGAGGTTTGTTGTGAGCCTAGAAAAAATAACATTGTAGGCTTTAGAGGGGTGAGCCGTAATCAACCTTATAGGTTTTAGAGGGGTGAGCCGTAATTAACCTTGTAGACTTTAGAGGGGTGAGCCGTAATCAACCTTGTTGGCATTAGAGGTGTGAGTCGCAATCAAGTTTGTTGGCTTTAGAGGTGTGAGCCGTAATCAACCTTGGTGTAAGGCTTTGTTGGATTGAGCCGGAATCGATCTTCGAGATAGTGAAAAGCCTAAGTGAGACTTAGGTAGTGGACGTAGGCATAGTTGATCGAACCACTATAAATCTTTGTATTGTTTTCTCTCTTACCTCAACTTGCTTCCACTCTCCAAACTCAACCAAGGCATCCCCGGGAAAATTTTCCAACAAGTGGTATCAGAGCGGATCTCTGTTCTAGAAGGCTTAATATCCTTGGAGCAAAGATCCTACATCATTGGAGATGCCAACATTGGTACTAACTTTTCAACTCTTTCAACTCCTCTCATTTTTTTGATATTGTTTTGATTTTATTAGGGGGAGAAATGAAACTTTCAAAATATTTTAAACAATGAGCAAATTGTTTTCAAAGAGGGGGGGAAAAGAAAATTTTGAAAAAATTTCTTTGCATAAATTGTTTTTGATAGGGGGGAGTGAAAATTTTAAAATTTTTGATATGATCTCCTAATTTTTTTTCCTAACCAAATGACAAGGATAAAATCCTTGATCAATATTGTTGTCCTTGATGTAGCGCTTTAATTCTTCAAAGTTTTTTCATCATAAAAAAGGGGAAGATTATTGGATCAAGGGTGATCAACATTAAAATCCTTTTATATTTTGATGATGAACAAAATGATATTGTCAAAGCCTCACTTGAGTAAAATGTCTATTCACTCGAGTAACATTTGTGCCCAGTTTATTTCACTCGAGTAAGCCAAGTCATCACTCGAGTAATGCACGAAGAACAGAGGAATGAGATACGAGCTGAAGCTACTCACTCGAGTAACAAGAAACGTGTCACTCGAGTAATCCATGTGCAATATCACTCAAGTAAGGAGGAAACGTCACTCGAGTAAGGAAGAGTTCAATGTGTCACTTGAGTAACAAGAAGTGTCACTCGAGTAATTAATGCATCTGATCACTCGAGTAAGCAAAAGGTGTCACTCTGGTAAATCATCAACCCAGAAAGCTGCAACGGGTATAAATACATTCCAACAATTATATTCTCATCATCAATGGTCATATTGATTGGAATGGTTATAAATACATCAAGGAAGGGCAGAAAAACGTGAATGATCATATGGATTCAAGTCCCAAACATTTTCATCATTTCCCTCACTCCAAAACACCAAATTCAAGCTAGAGAAAAGATCAAGAGCATCAGTCAAACACATGTAATCCTAGCATAGAGCTTTCATCTTTTGTAAATATTTTTGTAAACTCTTTGAGAGTGAGAGAGGTTTGTTATGAGCCTAGAAAAAAAAACATTGTAGGCTTTAGAGGGGTGAGCCGCAATCAACCTTGTAGGCTTTAGAGGGGTGAGCCGTAATCAACCTTGTAAGCATTAGAGGTGTGAGACGCAATCAACCTTATTGGTTTTAGAGGTGTGAGCTGTAATCAACCTTGGTGTAAGACTTTGTTGGATTAAGCCGGGATCAATTTTCGAGATAGTGAAAAGCCTAAGTGAGACTTAGGTAGTGGACGTAGGCATGATTGGTCGAACCACTATAAAT
>CAODLS010659956.1:0-15589 GCA_948243855.1 Flueggea neowawraea | reverse complement strand
AGATAGGGCACATGAAAAAGAATTGTCCACATAGGAGAAACGGTGAGAGGTCAATGGAAACAATAGTTCAGAATAATTTTGTGGGATTTCAGGATAATTCTAATGAGGGGGAGAGCAATGAAGTGTTGACCATTACTTCATGTAGATCTGAAAATAGTTGGGTTATTGACACTGGTGCAACTTATCACATGATTTTTCCAATAAGCTGTTTGATTCTTTTAGAGAATGGAAAGACATTGTGAAATTGGGAGATTGTGAGAAGCTGAGTGTTGAAGGTAGTGGATCTTTGAAGATCAAGATGCATGATGGGATGGTCATAAAATTTGATGCTTGGTATGTCCCGGGGTTGCAAAGGAACTTGATTTCTGTTGGTGCTTTGGCTAAGCAAGGTTACGTTTTCTCTAGAAGAGGTGGAGGTATTTAGGTGTGCAAAGGTTCTTCGTTGGTGATGAAGGGTAAATTATAGAATGACATTTATACCTTGATTGGTAACTCGGTAGTTACTAATGGTTTAAAGACTGTTGTGAGTTCTGCTGGAAAACGGGTGGAGTTTGTGATTGAGACTCCGAAACAGGCAAATATTGATTAGGTTGATTCACGAGGGCCAACAACAAATGAACCAGAGCATGGTAATTATGTTGGTGATTTTCAAAAGCAGTCATTGGAAGACACATGAAATATGCAGAGTGTTGTATTGTTAGGTGTGGATGGAAAGCTAGCTAGTGATGGCAAGTCCTTGTTGGAATTGGTTCGTTGTTGCAGGACTTGAGACCTTTCGGGGTGGTGTGACAGATGAGTAATTCAGGATTCAAAGTTAGACGGGAAAAGAAAATTCACTTCAAGGTGGAGAATTGTTAATGTTGAAGTGATTTTCTTGATCAAGATGCAAGCAAAACCTTGAAGAAAGTAAAATAAGCCAAAGAGTGACTAAATTATGGAGGAAAACAAGTCAATGGTTAGACATGGAAGTGCCCACGGGCGTGGTATGACCCGTGTGTGGCTCTGGAAGCATAAAGGAAGAGTTTTGTAGAAACAGTGAAGGACACGGTCGTGTCCTAAACCGTGTAATGGGCAAAACTGACACACGGCCGTGTGTCAGCCCATGTAACTTGTGGTTTCACACGGACGCATGGTTTCATCCGTGTTTTGACTGGTTTCGTCCGTGCTTGGCTCTCCTATGCTCGTGTCTTCATACCTGAACATGTTAGGACGAGTTTAGGGTTGGTATTAGGGTTTTCTCTTCCTATTTAGGCTTGTATTACTTGTAAACTATAAAAGGGGGTTTGGGAATGTCTTGGGGGAGCTTTTGAACTCCATTGTAAGCCGTTGTACTTGTTTTTTACTCTGAATAGTAGAATTACTTGTGCTCTGTCCGTGGACATAGATCGAATTGATCGAACCACGTAAATCTTGTGTTATTGTGTGATTGCTCTTTGTTATTCCGCATTTTCTTCTAACGCCTAATTTCCTGACAGTATACACAGTTTTACATCAGTTCAAAACAGAAATGGTGCAGCTTGACATATAAATGCATAAACAACATCATAAATACTTACAGGGATATGATTCTAGGCGGATCATACTTGTTGTAGCTACAATTGAGACCTTCCCATATGGCAATGTCAGGTCCGCAAGGGTCTCCTTGCCAATATTTGGTCAGGTTGTAGGTTGACTTGATATACATGATAGCATCAACTATTACAAGCAAGAAAAAAAAAATCCACTTAATATTACCGATGTATGGATATGAAACAAAGAATGCAAATAAAGATTAAGTTGATCATGGTACGGACCATCTTGCGGATGAGTTTCTGATTGCAAAAATTCTTTCACGTAATAAACCTCATAGGGGTTAAGCAATGCTGGAAGAGTTGAATTTTCAGTACTGTTTATTGTAAGATCAAATTCTCTGTCCAGTGTAGTTGACTTGCTATAAATTGCAGTCGCCTGCAAGTATTTAGGCACAATGGGTCCGCGCCAGAATTCGTCATTTCTATGTATGTTGAATTCTCTGAACTCGTTATCTTTCAGTTCTTTAATTTCCGCAAAGCACAAATAGACATAAAACTGATTGTTAGAATCATCACGACTAAAATATAGTTTGATGGAATTGCTACCATTTTGTACTCCTGCAGTTTCCATGACAACTGATGGAACTTTGTAATTATCCCCATATGCTACTGATTCAATGGTTGAGTTTGTATTCAACATTTCGTACCTATCATCGTACCATGAGGACCAGTTGCGATCATATACATCATCTGGGAACCTACATGATAATACTAATTAGTAGGATACTACCAGTGAGCTACTAAAGTCGAAGAATTGAGTTTGATTGTATTCTGATGGAGCAAAATGTCTAACCTGACAACGGAATTGCTATTTGAACCATAATCAACCCGACGATGGCGGAGCAATGCTCTATATGCACTTACATAAGTGTCATTGTCCAGAAGTCTTAGCTCCAAAACTGATATGAAAGGTGTTCCAAATCCAGTATTAACTAGACAGACATCTATGGTATCCGAATCAGCAATATAAATGATCTCTGTGTACCAGCGTGTAGATGCATAATCTAAAGTCACTGTATTCCACCAGTTGACTCCAAGATACAAATCGAATCTCGGAACATCACTTTTCTTGTCGTAGTTTCCATACATAAACCCTGCTCTGATCAGGTACTTGTTGTTCTGTCCTTGTTTAGGCTTCAGAATGTAACAACTTTTTGCTCCATCCGGGAAGCTTCGGAGGGTCAGGAATCGGTCAGGGACACTTGTTGTAACAAATTCTGATGATATGTTGTGATTCACTCCAGTGTCTATGAATCCTGAATCTGAGACATAATAGATTCCGTGGCCGGTATTATTATAGGCATGGTGTATGCCACAGTCTATGCTTATGAAACCTGAAGCAAGGGACAGTAACAGATATGGCTAATTAGTCATCTTGGTGACATCAAATGATGCTGTCATAGTAAATGAAAAGTATTTAGAGTTTAAAAACCTGATTGATCCTTTGCTTCAGAGAGAACAGAGAGAGGAAAAGCACTGAACAGTACTATGAGAAGGAGAAAACACTTGACCACCACTTCCATGATATGCACTCTTTAGTCTCCAATGGCTTCCAGACTAAGAAACTCATAAACAACACAACCCCTCTAAGCTTTAAGTTGAAATTTAAATCTGAACTGCAGTTGTCTTTTAATGTTGGAAGTATTACTGAAGGGCCAATGAAGAAAGGATTTACCCAGTCAAACTATATTTTTCTCCCAGTAGGGTTAAAACCGTTGAATTTTTCAGTTCTGATAGCTTATTTGTTAGAAATCTAATTTTCTGATGGCTACATCACTGCAGTGGCAGCAATTTATTAACATAGTACTGGACTTCAAATCTTTTTTTAAAGCAAATGTTTCTATATAATTCGTTGACAATGGAATGATTAGTTACATGTTACTATCAGTAATCTACTTCAACTTTAGTTGGAATGCTTCAAGTTTTAAAGATAAAGGTTCACATCTTAGTGAAAACACACATTGGAAGCAGAAGGAGAATTCAAATCTTCGTGAAAACACTTATTAGCAGGGGAAGAAATGCTCTAATAGTTGAGTAATCTATAATTCTCCAAGTAATTAACCACTCTTTACGAAAACGAAGTTCCACTTCCTTATTTGGTATGACTCAACTATATGAGAAAATAAATTATCGGCTTGAATTTTTCAAATGTTTTTTTTAAGAAAAAAGTATGAACCTTGTTTGACATGATTAAAAGAAAAAGAAAGAAAAATTCCATTTTGGCATAGTTTGGAAGACTTTGTCTTATTTAAGTAGTGATGATGTCCGATTCATATGTGTCAGCATCAACAACAATTAGAACAATTTATATTCTATATCTTATATTATATTAGTTAATGTACTTCTAGTTAAGCCAGATCACGGACAAAAATGGCACTTCATGAAAATTAACCAAAAATCAAATTTAAGAACATCATTTAATAAACGAATCACAATGTATGCGATTTATGCAATAAAAGACGCAATAGCCCATAATCTTTCTGCTACTTCTAAAAGTTTATGGAAAATTCTTTCTTATATTTTAGTACATGTTCTAACATATGCACTAAATAAATTAATAAATTATCCGTGATAGACACAAAAAAAATAAATAAAAATATCTTCCAAACTATGATGATATAAGTAATAATGGAGATTATCGAGTCAATCAATGCCAACATGGTGTGATACTGGAAATCCCGTGAGGTCCACGTTCCTTGAGATCCCACCAGCACTACAAGAAAAAGACAAAATTGCAACGAAAAACTCGTCGCAAAACTGCAGTTGCGACTAATATTTCGTCGCAAAAAAACCCGTGGCATTTTTTTTTGTGACCGGTCAATTTTTCGGAGAAGTCAACCAACACTGTTGCGACGAACGTTGCGACCAATTCGTCGCAAACATTTGCAACCAATTTCGTCGCCAATATTTACAACGAATTTGTCGCAATAGAATTTTGTATTTTTTTTATTTTATAATTGTTTTTGTATTTGTTGTTATTTAAAATTATTTAATTATTTAATAAAAATAAAAAATTAAATGAAAATATTTAATATCTGAATTAATTTAAAAATATATTTAATATTTAAATGTTAAAATATATTAAAACTATTTAATATTTATGAACTCTAAATTACAATAACTACATAAATTTATTTAATTAGTTTTCTCGTTGAACTTCGATCTCGGCTTATGGACTTTTGAGTCATGAACTCACATTTTTGCATGGCATGAAGAATGATATTGTACCGCTTAATAGTCTGCTTCTTTAATATCTCCCAACTCGGCTCGGACCTATCAAAAAATAATTAATAAATATAGATTTAGAACGGTACAATAGAAAAATATTACATAGTAAGTGATGGAATGTTTGGAGGATAAACGGGTTAATCATATTGGAATGTTTGAAGACTATACAATTTAAACATAACGCACTATACAAAATACAAAGACTAGTAGATTAGTAATTACCTCGCCTGGAGCAAAGGCAACCGCTAAACTAGAATGTATCTGCATTGGGCTCTGTTGGGATTAGTTATGGGCATTGTTTCCATGTTAAAAATCTTCCTGCTCTTTTTTGTGTGATTGATGTGATTATTTGTGTTTGTTCTGGATTGTTTTATATTTGTTCATCTTATTCAGTCAAGTGAGAAAGGAATTCCTGGGATGAGTTTTGGCTTTCTTGTGTTGCCAACAGGCTCTTGTTTTTTATTCAATTAAGGCGTTAATCTGGTATGGGTGACCGGTTGACAACAGAGATAAAGTTTCAGACTTCAACTCAAAGTCGCATTTTTTGGCATGCCATCATCATGTGAGCTGATACTTGTTGGTCATTTCCATTGTATCATCACTCTATTTTCATTTTGCTATCCTTCAAGTGTTTAACATTAAGAAGAAGTTTGTGGGTTTTAGTGCACGTTCTTTCTCGACATTGGCCCTTATTCAGTTGTTTGGGTATTGTATCGTAATTATTGGGCTTGTGTTGGTACCTTCAATACCATCCGAAGCCCTACTCTTTTGTCCAAACCCGTTGGGCAAATTTTGGGGGCCAACTTACAAAAATATTAATACGGTCAAGCTAAATTTTTATACAGAAACTTGACTGTTAATATAGAGCCCGAAAAGGCACAGAGCCCAATTAATTAAATGCCCCTCACTTCTTACTTATTGCATCTGACCTACATTTTGACGCCACCAGCCGCCATACATCTGGGGCAACCTACAAAACTGAACCAATTTCAAAATTTCAATTACAAATCCTGCACATTTCATTTTTTTTGGCATATTAGTTATCTTTTTATAGTAATCCGTACACAAATCTGCTTTTTCTGCACAGAATCTACTTTTTTCATTACGGATGTCATAAAAATCGATTTTCTTATTAAATAAAAAATAAACTTTACGTTAAAAAAATAAACCAACTGATATTTTACTTAACTTTTCATATTTTGACCTTTTATGATTTGTCTATATTATTCATACTTTTTTATTTTTAATTTATTTTTTTACTTTTATCAATTTTTGTATTTATAATATTTTTTAAATTTTAATAAAGTTTTTGTTACAATTATTTTTTATATTTTCAATATTTATAAATCTTAAACTAATTTGGAATTTATTTGTTAAATTTTTCAATTTCATCCTTTTTTATTTTTTAATTTTGTCCCTTTTTTATTTTTAATTATTTTTTTCAATTTTTTATTTTAAATTTCTTTTAGATTTTAACTCAAATAATGTTTAAATAAGTATTTTAAAATCTTTAAAAAAAAACTCAAAATAAACTTAAAATAAATCTATAAAATAAAATAAAATTTAAATAAACCTAAAATAAACTTAAAATATTTTTTATAAAATTCTTAAATAAATCTTTTAAAATTTAAAATTAATTTAAAATAAATCTTTTTTAACATTCTTCAATAATTTTTTTAAAATATTTACAATGAAAATAAATATTTTAAAAAATTTATCCTATAAATCAAAATAAATCTAAAATAAAATTAAAATATTTTTTTGTTAAAATTCTTTAATAAATCTTTTAAAATGTAAAATTAATTTAAAATAAACCTAAAATAAACATAAAATCAACCTTAAATAAAACTTTAAAAAATTTTTTAAACTATTTCAAAACTACAAAAATCCTACACAAGCCTATGCACAATGTAATTCTCCAAAAATCTTTAAAATAAAAAAAACTTCAAACAAACTGAAAATAAACCTAACTAAATCATTAGCTTTAAATAAATATCTTAAAATTTCTAAACAAAAAAAACTTAAAATAAGCTAAAATAAACCATAAATTATAAATAAATCTTTAAAAAAAATTAACAGAAAAAATAAACCTAAAGTAAACTAACAATAAACCATTAATTTTAAATAATATTTTTTAAATTCGTAGACCTAAAAAAATCAACTTAAAATCAACCTTAAATAAAATTTTTGAAAACCTTTTTAAGTTATTTCAAAACTATAAAAATCCGTAAACAAACATATGCACATTATCATTTTCCAAAAATCATTTAACTTCCAAAAAAAATTAGAAAAATAAAAAATAAACCATCATCACCACAAATAGTTAGATCCAGTAATTTAAAACTTTCAAAAATTTTAATTTAAAAAAATAAAAAAAAATCTACACCGCTGCGGAAAAATAGATCTCCGCCAACACACAGAAGTTCAGACTAGATCTGTACCAAATACCTAAACAAAGCTCAGATTTGCACAAAATCACAAAGAAAACACATATCCGCCGCCACCGAGGGGAAGAAAGCGAACTGAAACGAGTGAGGAGAGGAGATGAAAGCGAACCAAAAAGCGGGAGGTGAGGAGGAGAAAGCGAACCTAGAGGAGGAGAACGAGCCGCGACCTGGACATAACCGAGGAGACGAGGGTGGACAAGAGAGCGCAGATTGACTGAGAAGAGAGCAGTTGCGACGGAGAGAGGGGAAGGAGAGAGAGAGAGAGAGAGAGCACAGAGTGTAGAATGAGTGAGACAGCATTTGCTATAGGAAGAGGGAAAGGAGAGAGAGAGGAACAAGTTACAGAGAGTAGTTGTGATGGAGAGGGAAAGGGGAGAGAGAGCAGTGAGTGAAAAACGAAAAAGGAGAAAGAAAAGATAAAACAAAAAAAAAAGATTGAGGAAATCTCCGATGTATCACCAAATTCTCATTTTTAGTGTTATTTTGACACTATTTTACTTTAATACATAACCATAAAATCAAATAAATTTAATATAATAAACAGAATTACATTAAAAATAGTGTAATACTGCTTATAACACTATTTTTTATACTATTTTTTTATATTTTTTTAATAATTCAGTATTATTTTTAATATTTTTTAATTTTTATTAATTATTTTTATTGAATAATTATTATAAACTAATTATAATATTTATTAGTGTTTTTTGTTTATTTTTATATTATATATTATATTTTTAATTTAATTTTTAAATTTAATATTACTAAATAAAATTTTATTTATAATATATTTTAAATATAATTTAGAATGTGTATTTTAATAATAAAAAAATTAAATACATAAGATAAAAATTAATTATAGAAATTCTCAAATATTTATAATCAAACATTTAAATTTCATAACACATAAATAAAAATTACATTAATACGAAATAAAAAATACTAACATAAAATAACAATAATACAATATAAAAAAAAAATATGCTGATATAAACAGTAAATAATACAACATAAAGTTTAATATTAATTAAATAAATATTTAATATTATGAAAAATTATTTTCAGAACCTGATCTTTCAAGATAATTAAAGTATTGACCAAAATCATCTGAAAGATTTTGAGATTTTTGGTCTTGCTCTCCAAATTATTGAACATGAGATCATTGTCCTTGTTGTCTTTGTTGAAATCTTTGTTCATGTGATTTTTTTGTATAATTCTAATTTGTTCATTATGAAAAAATTCAAGTAAATTTGGATCAGAAATAAAAATTATGTCTTTAAATAAAATTTTATTGGTTTCCTGGAATTCAACAACTTTGATTTTTTCGTATTTGAGCTGCTTGACATTATTGTAAATTCGAGTTCCCTTCCGTAAAGAAAAAATAAGAGAATATTTTATAAAATATTTTTTTAATATAAAATTTGATGTTAAATATTAAAAATAAAATAATAATTGATGTTGAAATTATATTATTTTAATATAAAATTTAATATTGAACGTTAAAAGTGACAGTAGAGAATATGTGACAGAGTGAATTATTACGAAGTGACCCAATTAAAAGCAAAGAGATAAGGACAAAAGTAAAAGTTCCTGTTTGAAAAGTTAAATATTGGCGTCCAGATAAAACACAAATTTATTCTGCGTGCCGTGGTAATTAAAAATGGTGGACTGGGTAATTAAGCCCAAATTTGGGTGCATGTTTGGGAATTAATTATGTCACACATTTTAAATAAAATTTTAATTTTAATTAAAATTATTTATAATTTTTTTTAAAAAAAAAGGTTTGGTATAGCCCGTGAACAAGTCCTTTTCGAGCCGGGCAGAACCGCATTGGGCAGGAAAGTAAATTATCTTTAATTTGATCATTAATAGCATAAAATTTAATTTTTAAAATATGTTATATCCAATCAAATAAAAATATATCTTTTTATCTCATTTTATCAAATTTTCTCTCTCTCATCTGTTTCTCTCTCCTCTACCTGCTCTCACACCTCGTTTCTCTCTTGTCTCTCTTCCCTCTCACTCTCCGCATGTTGAGTTCAGTTTTGATTATAATAAATGAAAAACATTCATGAAAGAGGTGCAAAGTTGAAAATTTGATGATATCTGGCCACAGAGCATCTTATAAGTTATCAAAGCACGTTGATGTATGCATAATTGTGTTCTACACACACAGCAGAGCCTACAAAACACGTAGATGTGAAATGATGCTACTGGAACTGATTTATACACATCTACGCACGTTGTATACGTAATCAACACACGTTGACTAGCATTCAGTTTGATGAGGAGAAAGCCAAAGCACACAGATGCATGTAGAGATGAGTGGTGTGCACGCTGAAGAGCAAAAATGTGATCTTCAAAGAGAAGCTCTACGCACGCAGAAGAAAGAAACAAAGCACGTAGACGAAGCCTGACTGAAATAAAGACAAATTCTGTTACAGCGTGTCAGAAGTTCAAAAGAGAATATTCTCTGACATGAATTCAAAAAGTATCAACACAAAGAGCCACGCACAAAGCATGAAAATACAAAGGTGTCAGATGAGGTGAGCTGGACTAGCTGACAAAGTCAATACGCTCATCGGGAATTCAAATTCAAATATTTCCCTGACATTCTCTGATGCAAATCACGTGCAAATATCAGAGTTGCAGATTTGACAGAACGACAACGCACATTAAAGTATTACCAACACACGTAGAAGAAGTCTGGGCAACGTGACAACATTCTGAAGATTCGAAGCAACGCACATAGAACATCATACAACGCACGTTGATCATTGAACAACGCACGTTGATGATGATCCAATCAAAGCCAAAACAACTGGAGTTCTATCAACGCACGCAGACTTGCATACACAACACGTAGAACTCAGATGGAACAATGAACAACGCACGTAGAAGAGGAACAACGCACGTAGTAAAGGGTGACATCATTATTGAGCAGAATTTGTTTGATCTTACAACGGCTACTTCGAGACTCCAACGGCTATATTCCTTCAAATGACTATAAATAGATGTCCCAGTTCAGAAGAGAAGTAGAGATAACATTGCTAAGAATTGATATTCACTCTATCTCTCTTTTCTACCTTTATAACCCATTTAAGCTATTATACTTGCATATATTTCTGGGTTTGAGTGAGCTTACTGTTTGCAATATCTTTGGTTAAATTTGTAACAAGCAAGGTTGTTTGTTTGGGGTAGAAAGGTTTTTCTAATGAGCCTTAGAAAATTAGAGTTTCGGTTTCCTAGTTGATCCCGCAAAAACTAGTGAACGGGTTTTCTAGTAGATCCCGCAAAAACTAGAGGTGTGGTTTGCTTGTTTTGTCCTGAAAACAGGTGGTAACGGTTTTCTAGTTCAGCCCGTAAGAACTAGGTGAACGGTTTCTTGTAAACCCCGCAAAAACAAGGTGTAACGGTTTGCTTGTATATCCTGCAAAAACAAGTGTTGTAAACAGTTTCCCTCTACCCGGAAGTGATGAGATAGTTGATTGAACTCTCTAGTGAATCTAGAGGAGTGGACGTAGGTCAAGAGGACCGAACCACTATAAATATTGGACTTTGTTTTTCTCTCTCCCTTACTCTTTCTCATTTACTTTACTTACTTTATCTTGTTTGTGAATTGGTGATTTATTACTTCCGCACTTATACTTTGATTTTGGTTTGAAAATAACTTTATTATTTGCTTTTGTTTGCAAAAGATTTTCATCAAATTTTTGAACTTGTTAAACTCCAATTCACCCCACTCTTGGAAGTGTCATTCCATTCTTCATATTGGGACCAAGCCTGAGTTTTCACCCCAAACCCTAGCTCTCCTGGCTGTCGCCCTCCCATCCTCCATTGTTTCTCTTTCTTCGTCCTTCCTCTCTTTCCAGTGCAGCAAGTCTTCTTTTCGCTTCATCGCCTCCTTCTCTTTGTGTTTCGATCTCGGCGTTCCTCAACTTTGATCTCCGCCATGCTCGACTGGATCTCTACGATGGCTTCTCTCTCAGCGTTGTGCTTCTTCCTCCGTGATGCTCTCTTCGTCTCTGTCTCACCTCCTTCGAACTTTTCCGCGTCACGCTTCTTGCTTTACGATTGACATGGCTGCGACGGGGATCTCCAGGGGCGGCGGCTAGGGTTGAAACCCTAGCTGCTGCCATTTGCTTGGTTGTATAAAATTATGAAAGTGTCCTCAGTCAACCTTAGCCGTCGCCATTTGTTTGGTTGTATAAAATTATAAAAGTGTCCTCTGTTTTAATTTTTCTTCCATAAGTGTCTTTTTTATTGTTTTTCATGTGAGACTTAATGGTTTCATTGTGCGGGTTGATTTTGTGCAAAGATGATTTATATTTGGAGGCTTTCGTAGACATTTTGAGATCTTCGTAGATTTTTGGAGACTTTTGGAGATCAAATTAGTTATTATTAAATAAACTAAAATTTGTGAAATATATACAAATAATTGAACTTAATTAAAATTTATACGAAATAATATACGAAAATTTTGTTGAATCAAATTTTTTGTATAACAATTTTGCGAATTGTACATCTCTTGAGACTTTTGGAAATCTTCTGAATTAAAACAAATTTCTTATAATCTAAAAACTCCCTTTCGAAGACTTTTAGAAACCTTTTGAATACCTCTTTTTTAAGACTTTTAGAGACATTTTGAAAAATTATATAATTTTTTATTTTTCCGCAAAAAAATTATTTTCTCACAAAAATATAGCAATTTCTCTTGAAAATTTTTCAAATGATATTTATTTTGTGGTATTTTTCAAAATTAATATTGTTAGAAAATATTTTCCAAAATCAGTATTTCATTTTAATGTAGAAGTCTAATTCTCCCCATGTTTGGAGGCGGTACTTGTTTTTTTATTCTTTTGGACTATGAATATTAACCATTAGATGTGCTGTTTAGTTATGAGTATTTGACTTATTCATTTGAACTATGAATCTCTGTTTTCTCAATTAAAAAAAAAAACTATAAATCTCTCTTTGTTTGGCGATTTATGCTCGACTACATTGATATATAAACCAAATTTGAGCCGAGATTTTGATATCTATGCACATACATGCACAAATTACTAGATTAGCAATTCTTTAAGCACTCATTACATGAAGATATTCTATTTACAACACAACATTCAGCCAGATAGGAGAATTGTAGGCAGACACAAACCAAGTTTGAAGTTGTCCTTTGCAAAACTTACTATCTTGGTTGAGGAGTCACACCAGGACTGACGTTCACAGTGACCATCTCAATTGTCCCAGTTGTTCTGCTTATTATTGATATTTCCATAGCAAGGCATTGGTTCAATTCCATCACCACCAGATTAATGGATCGTCTTCTCACAGAGATTGGTGATGCACAAGCCATTGCTATTTCCAGAGCTTGCCACACTGAATCAATGTAAAAGTCGTCTCCTTTCAGTATTGGGTCTACCACATTTCTTAGGTCCCCTTTTTCAACCAAAAACTTGATCCTTTGAGTTATATTTGGTTCACCACCAGTGTTGGTTGTAGCAGATTGGTTTGTGATTATTGACAATAAAACAAGTCCGAAGCTGTAAACATCACTTCTCTCAGTGAACTTGTTCGTGACATGATACCTTCATGAAGTCCACAAAGAAATTAGGAAATAATTATGACATGATCATGTAAATGACGATGCTTAAATACAGATACTCAGGATCAAGATATTGGGTGGAACTAGATTCTGTTGTAAAGATTGCGGAAAGTCCAAAGTCAACTAATTTAGACTCTTTTTTTTCATTCAACAATACGCTTGTAGGCTTCAAGTTTCCATGAATAATTGAAGGTTTACAAGTATTATGCAGATAATCCAACCCTGCATGTCAACATTCTAAATATAGTAAGTCCAGTGAACTTCAAAGAATGTCACTAAACAACAGACTTGTTCTACAGTGATATCGGAGTCTTCTTCAGCACTAAAGATCATAGATTCGATTTTTGTTAGAAACCAATGCGAAAAAATATATATTTATGAAAGGAAGGAAAAAAAACAGAGGAAGAGTATTTCAGTACTTCACCTTGGGCTACATCCATGGCTATTTGGAGTCTCTCTTGCCAGCTCAACAAAATTAAATTTCGACCTGTAAATTCATCTCTCTCCAGTATAAAAATGTGAATTGCTAAGTTAAAAAGCTAATAAAAACATACTCCATTTGGTATGAACATTACCGGATAGAATGTCTTCCAAGCTTCCATTCGGCAGAAACTCATATATCAGACCTTTATGATTGGAATCATCAAAATAACCAAAACAAGCAGTCAATCGTCTGTGATGAACCCTTGTAATTAGTCTGGCCTGCAATTTTACCACTTCTTTATTAGACCCCTTTCAAAGAACTTAACATAACTGAATCATTGCGTACAACATTTAAGAAAAATACTAGTAGACATAGTTTGACTCCTGAAGTTGTTTGAACTTACATCAGCTCGGAACCGCTTGTATGCGTTCACATATGATTGACGGAAGATTTTGATGGCGACCGGAATGCCATCAAAGCGACCATGGTAGACTGTGCCAAAGTTTCCATTACCAATAGCACTCTCCATGTTCTTGGTGATATTGACGACCTCAGAGTACGCAATTAATTGTCGTTCGTTTGATCGGAAAGCTCCATCATGACTGCTAATGCCAATGCACCCTGCATTTGCAACTATAGTAACGCACAGTACTATTTTAGTTGTCTGACTATGAACTCTCAACATTTATCTAAGTCGGGTTTACATGAATCTCTGAACTTTTTTAAAAAATAGATTGTCAGTTCATCGATTAAATATGACCAATATTTACCACAGAAGGCTGTGGAGGCGTGGTTGGGAGAGTTTTGCCGCTCGTAAGTTCCTCGGGCAGCTTGAATTCGAAAAGTCAAATTCATTGGATTTCGTTTTGTCTACTTTATTAATAGTTCACAGACTCTGTACGTGAAAAGTTCACTTAAGTAACTTGAGGGCAAATCACCTTGGTTTCTCCTATTCATGCTCCAAAAGGTAGTCAATGCAGCAAATATGACCAAAACTACAGCAATTGTTGCTATTAATGGAGCAACCACCTTGTGCTTGCATATATAGGATGAACAATTCTTTTTATTTTGCCGCACACTAGACATTGTCAAAAGTGAAATCCGGGTTATACTTTGATCAGGGTAGTAAAATTTAAATCTAAAACTATGCTCTGGAATTAAACACAGAAAATACGGACCTCAATGAGAATGATCCGTTATGATATTTATCAATTAGTTCTTTCGGAATTGGACCTGATAGCTCATTCTGTGCCAAGTTTCTGTGTAAGAAATAAATTATTCTTCAATGTGCAAGAAAAACACTATAGTTTGAATACTATTTTCAGAGAAAAGTATGAGACTCACAACACAGTCAAGAATTTCAGCTGAGTAAGGAAGTCAGGAACTAGCCCTGTTAGACTATTGTTCGATAAGTCCCTGTTATAAGATCACAATTTTGTCAAAAATTAAATTCATTTAAGAAATGGTCCCATCACGAATATCAGGAAAAAAAAATTCTCAAAGTCTGTGAGTTAGTGAAGATTATGCACTACTTACAGATTCTTTAACATAGAGAGCTTGGATATGGAAGGAGATATGGGTCCTCTTAGTCCAGAAGAGGACAAGTTCCTGATTGTATATGTTAATGTTGAAGTGATTTTCTTGATCAAGATGCAAACAAAACCTTGAAGAAAGTAAAATAAGCCAAAGAGTGACGAAATTGTGGAGGAAAACAAGTCAATGGTTGGACACGGAAGTTCCCACGGGCGTGGCATGGCCCGTGTGTGGCTCTGGAAGCGGAAAGGAAGAGTTTTGTCAAAACAGTGAAGGACACGGCCTGACACACGGCCGTGTGTCATACCGTGTAACTCGCGGTTTCACACGGAGGCGTGGTTTCATCCGTGTTTTGACTGGTTTCGTTCGTGTTTGGCTCTCCTATGCCCATGTCTTCATACCTGAACGTGTTATGACGGGTTTAGGGTTGGTTTTAGGGTTTTCTCTTCCTATTTAGGCTTGTATTACTTGTAAACTATAAAAGGGGGCTTGAGAACGTCTTGGGGGAGCTTTTGTAAGCCGTTGTGCTTGTTTTTTACTCTGAATAGTAGAATTACTTGTGCTCTGTCTGTGGACGTAGATCGAATTGATTGAACCACGTAAATTTTGTGTTCTTGTGTGATTGCTCTTTATTATTCCGCATTTACTTCTAATGCCTAATTTCCTGACAAGTGGTATCAGAGCCACATAATTTTGTTCAGAATCTCCTAGGGTTCATTCTGCAGAAAAAAGATTTTTCGTACAAATTTGAGATTGAGAATTTCAATGGGTCGAATGATTT